>BPLS01030812.1:200463-212721 GCA_019656275.1 Rhododendron kiyosumense | reverse complement strand
CTCTCTCTCTCTCTCTCTCTCCTCTTGCAAGGTACAAGTATATATATATGTATGCATATATGACATACAAGTGCAAGAAAATCAAATAAACAATTGATTTCTTGGTACTTTTGAAATCCAAGGTGAATAAAGGCTAGGATTCACTTACCAACTACTAAATAATCCTAGGGTACTCTAGGAATTATAATAATCACATAGGTACTAATATATATACACACATATATATATATATATATATATAAAGGTGGTTGAAAACCCATTAAAATATAATTAAAGGGTACTTTGGTAACTATTCTCTTTTGATTAAACTAATGGTACTTTTCCCCTAATTAAGGAAAGTAATTAATTAAATGGTCTAATAGTACCTTGAAAGATTTGCTCTATTGTCCAATGGACAAAACTTCCCCTAACATCTGTTATCCAATGGATAATAGTTATTAGGCCAAAGAAAATAATAAAGAAATCAAAAAGTACAATAAAGTAAGTTTACTTTTTTAATATAAACAATTGGGATTCTATTACCCAATGGATAATAATTCCCCTAACCATTATTGTCCAATGGTCAAAGAAATAATCCAAATTGATTAAAAGAAAAAGAATATCAAAATATAAAGTCTAGGGTTCAAAAGGTTCAAAAGTTCCAACGAGGGGCAAAACGGTCATTTTGCCAAGACTAGGGAACTTTTCGGTTTAGTTACTCTAACCGGATAGTTAGATGCTAACTAGGCTTGCTAAGTAGGACTAAAGCGCAAGAATTGAAACTTGAGGGACCAAAGTGCAATTATGGCAAAATTCAAGAATTTACGCAATTCAAGCAATTAAAATAAATAACTCGAATAATAAAAATAACTTTTTATTCCATAAAATTCAGAGTTATTACAGTTCTGGCTAGTAACTGATACTAGTCCAGACCCCTCTCTGGTAAAATAAATCAGTTGTAGGGGCCAAGCCATGGCGCACGCCAGCTCCGCTTAGCCGTACGCCACCTTTGGCTTTACGTGCACAGTTGGCGTGGGGATCATGAAGAGCCCATTCATTGTTCATTTCCTTTATGTCATCACCTTCCAGCATGCTAATAACCAGTTTACTGCTTTTTGTACAGTAGAGTTATTCAAATGTAGCTTTCAATACTTGTACCTTTTCTGCTTTCAAGGCCTCTGGGGTATTTCTGGTCATGTTCCAGAGCCCAGATGATGTAAAGCCAGACCCTGGTTAGCATGCAAGCCTGGCGTACGGCCCCCACGGGGTGGCGTACGGCACGTTTGACACAAGCCAGTGCATGGCCCTTACATCATGGTTCCATCTCGGCCTCCTATTCCTCCCCACTCTGTTTATGGGGTTTGCTGTGCTATTTTCATGGCTCTTAGCCATTTCTCACCTCTGTACATGTACCTGAGCTATATCTCGAACCGTGTGGTTTGTCCTGGGTGTGCACTGGTCCATTCCAGAGCCCAGAGGGTTGAGAGTAAGAGCTGTAAGAAATCAATAGGGTAGTGTACGCCAACCTTAGGGTGGCGTGCGCAGGGTCTGTTGGCGTGCAGTGGTTCTGCCATTGCGTGCCAGCATGTCACTTGCTCATGCGTCCAAAGAGCAGCGTACATCATCCCGTGGAACTCTTTGCAGTGCTTGTTCTCAATCTATGTTCTTACGTTTAATTCAATTCAAGCAAGCAAACCATCATCCATAAACATTTTGTCATATAAACTGCAAACTGTTACAGTATTAATCCCCATTAACTGTTCCCCCGCCCTAACTGGCTAAAAATGATCAAATGAGAGAAAAATACAAATGTTTTACAAAATGCCCGAGTAGAGACCGATCTCCGGATTGGGCGAGAGGGGGTGCCATAAAACCCTTCCCCTCTCGTAACCTGGCTCCCGAACCTCAGATATCGAAGGTGACGACGGACCAAGTCTACGCCTTTTTCAAATCAAATCAAACCCTTTTTTTTCAAATCAAAGCAAAACGTAGCAAGCGTTCTCGAGTTCGGTTCCTTGGGTGCCTCACCGCTAAAACCCGAGTGGCGACTCTGAATCGAAGCGTTTCGTCGCGCTGTTTTCTAAGGGGGCCGCAAACCAAAATCGAGCGATTTTTTGGGGCATGTGCCCACAGTTACTGGTGATGAAGCGAGTGTTGAATGCGCGTTCAAGGTTGGCCAGGTTCCGTATGGATCCAGCGGGCAATTTGTTGAACCACTGGAGTCCAAGAGAGCCAAGGCTGGACAGGAATGCTTTGCACTTGATTTCATCCTTGGTAGTGCAGAGTTCGATGGTTTGGCGAAAGTGGATCAGGTGAGTGTAAGCTTCGCAGGTGCTTGGATTGAACTTCGTGAATTTTGGTAAGTGAAAGTTGGGTTCGGCCACAGTGTTGACGATATGAGAAGTGAAGGGTGAAACGCCAAGGTCTTTCAGCTGGCGCTCAAATCCTGGACGCGGCAGTTTGCCGAGCTCGTCCGTCCGCATCCTCTTTGAGTCTTTTTCTCTTTCCGAAGTTTTCTCGTGTACTCGGCGGCGGAGCTTGTCCCGTAGGTCTGTTGTTGCTCTGTGGGGGTGGTCAACGGACTTCTCTCTTTCGCCACAAGTTGTATTCCTGTTCACCGTCCCTTCAATTCGTACGCCTTTCCCATTTGGCCGAGCATAGTTGTCATTATCCAAGTTCCCAGGTGGGATCTCCCCGAGGCGTTCAGAGACGTGGCGCCTGGTCTCGACGGAGTCCCAGCTGCGGCGCGAGGCCGTTGTGCGAGAGAACTCCGCGCGACCAGTCGAGTACGTGCTCGTGAAAGACTCGGTGTCCCTTGTGTGGGTCCGCTCGCGGTGGGACCTTGAGCGCTGCATTCCGGATACCGTAGGGCGTTTATAGAGGATAAGTTCCCTGGCGTCGCCCGTCTCTGGGGGAAGACCGAGGCGGTCTTTGACTGAGACGCGATGGCCCGCTTCGAAGGGTTGTTCGTGTTGTGGTGGAGGAGGGGGAGGTGGGGGAGGTGGAGGGGGAGGTGGAGGAGGTGGAGGGGGAGATCCTCTTCGTCTCCGCCTCCTCCCTCCAGTAGATGCAGAGGCGGTTGGCGTTGGGTTTTGTAGGTGTTGCCTCATCTGGGCCACCTCTGCTCTTAGCGCCGCCAGTTCGTTGTCCCTTTCGTCGTTTCGATGCTGCAGCAAACGGATGTAAGCCGCTGTTATATCGTCTGTCATCGGGGATAGGCTAGAACTTGGTGGGACGGAGATGGACATGTGTCTCTCGGGGAACGGTGGGAGGATTGTGTTTCCGCTGGCGTCTTTGGCCCCCGAAGCGTTAACTTCCGGTGGATCTCCGCCCATCGTGGTTGAATTTTTTACTGTGGGTGGATGAGGAAGGTGGTTTGGGGTAGGGTTCGGGCCGTTTGGATCAGAAGCTGAGAGGTTTCACGTCGGGTTCACCAATTGTGTGGCCCGTGATCCTCGATCTGGTTCCTTCCTTTGTTGGTGCGATGATTGCTTAGCCTTCTCCGCTTCACCTGCATAATGAACGCACGACTAAGACCTGGCCAGGGGTTGCCCGGCAAGGCCCTCCGGCGAGAGGATGAGTATGTGCAGAGAGAGAGCAAAGAGACCAGGGTTTTGAGTGTTATTCGCGTGTATTAGGGCGTACCTCTCTTGAGGCCATATCCTTTGGTATTTATAGAGCCTCCTTGACTTGCTCTCCAAGCACGGGCACGTGCCTTGCACGGGCTAGGCGGCGTAATTGTGACGTCACCGGATAGATCTGGTAACCGCTTTTGTGGGTGAGCTGGCACGGCCCATGTGCGCTCATGATTATCCCATAGTGTAACCGTCTTCGCACGTGGGCGGGCGCGTGGCCGCACGAGCTGCCGCGCGGGTGGCCGAGCATAACTGGTAATGGAGAGGCTGAGCCTGGAAGTTGCCGAACACGAAGGATGCATGGCCTGGGCAGGAGTTGCTTGCGGAATTGCCCTTCGACGGGGGGCCGAACATGATGTAGCTTCCGTGTTACTAGACGCAAAGCAGAGGCAAAGGCTACGACTGTTTTGCCTCGGCTGAGGCCGAGCACAGCGGGAGTGGATTGACTACCTTTACAGTGGCCGAAGGCGGCGGGGAGGTGTAAATGGTCCATGATGGAACAATGGTTAAGCTCGGCCTGCTACACATAATAAAACAAACTACCCTAGGGAGATGGATCTCACGACCGATGAATGGATGTCATGGCTGAGAGATCCTCCTAGTTTGATATACCGACAACCGATGGATCAAAGACCCAGCCAATGTTCTTCCTCACACCAAACTTTATGACTAACAAAAGATCAGAAAACTATGATTAAGCATAAAAACGGAAAATAAATTGAACCAGAGGCCCCTGGGCCTCACCATCTTGATCCCTTAGTGGCTTGATTGCTTCAGATTGAGGGTGATTGACTGATTTGCTTCTTGTAAACCCTAGGGTTAGGGTTTGAACTTCGGGATTTGGATCATTGGATTGCGGTTGCCTTCAGGAGATTAGGGCTTTTGTAGAGGGGATATAAGAGAGTTTATTTGCAGAGTTTCGTGGCTAGAGAGAGTGTATTGTGTGTGAATTTCTTTGTCTTCCAGAACCCTAAGTGCCTCTTTATATAGGCAATTGGTGACTCACTCCGGCCAATCAAATGGCATGAATCAATAAGGAATTATAGGGTAATAGGATCTCTAGTCGAATCTGCCTTCGTAACCTGAACGCATCGGAAAAAGGCTGCTAGGGTTTTTGTGATCGGATCAAATGTATGACAGAATATTCCAGAATCTAGAAAATAGACGATATGGTGGCCGGTTAAAGGATCTGGTGGCTAAGTGAACGATTAAGCGGCCGAAGGATAGACCTGGCAGCTAAAAGATCAATCTCTCAAGAAGATTTCAAGCAACAAGTTTCACGGGTGAAGAAATGATGTTGAGGCCGTGAGATCAATGTTACGGCCGAAAGATAGATTTTTTCAGAATGTTGTATTTCTATTTAAAAGGCTATATGGCTCTGGATTGGGTCATCTAAGTGGTTAAAAGTACTCACCATAAGTCCACGGGTGTAGGCATGTAAAAGTTCAGCCTATCACAAATTGCCACGTGTTGTTAGGGCATACAAATTGGCCAATCAAATGTCGCAAAGTGCTTATAAGTCAAAGTCAAAATTTCATGGACAAGCCAATCAAGTGATGCCAAGTGTCCGTGGTCAAAGGTCAAAGACATGTAGATGGACCAATCAAATGGTGCCACGTGTCAAAATGACAGTTATTATTTTATCAAGTTCGGCCAATCAAATTAGGCTACTTGATGAATAATAATATATCTCTTTATATATAATTACCTTTTTCTAGAAAGGAAAGGTAATTATCAAATAATTATTATTTCTTTTAAATTCAATAAAGGAAATAACTAAAGAGATCAATATGGAAGGTTAGGGTTGGAGTCTCCATCCAAACCCTTATAAATAGAGGTGTTCGCTCTCATATTTTTCCCATCTGCACATTGAAGCGTACAAGCTCCAGAGCTTTAAAGATCAAAACCCTCAAGCCCTTCAGAATTCTTCAAGTGTGCATCCACCAGGAAGTTCTTCGAATCGAAGCTTCAAAATCTGGAAGAACTTTCAACCCAAGTCATCAACTTCTCCATAAATCTCGGAGGAGATTCCGCCGTTCGATTCGAGATCAAGCATCAAGCTCTCGTTTCAACAACCGAAGAGAAGAATCAAAAGACTTTATTTTCTTTGATTAGAAAATAAATCAGAGATTGTAAACTCTAATTTCATACATCAATAAAATTGATTCTTGTTCAGCATTTTTCCGTCTTTTTCGCAAACTCGAAATTTGTGTTCAACAACGGGTTCACAAGAAGTCAATCAGTAATTATTGTATCCATTCATCATCGGAATGGTCCACAATGTGAGACTTGAAATAATTGTTAGACCAAATTGGGGTGTCTACAGTCTCTGTTTCTCTATTTTCTACTCTCTCCGTCCCTTTTTAAGTGTCCTAATTTGTAACTCCAACTTATTAAAAAGACATCATCATTACACTTTTCACATCAACTTTTTCCTCAACTTTCCCTACTTACCCATCATCATTACACTTTTACTCACTAACTTTTCAAAATGAAATATACTTTTAAGGACAAATTAGACAATATACCAACTTTTACCCCCCTAACTTTACATAATGGATACTTATTAAGGGACATCTTAAAATGGAATACTGGACTCTAAATAAAGGATGGAGAGAGTATCATGATATCAGAGCGGGTTCTAAAACCCTAACCCTACTTTTCGATCAGTCTTCTATCCTCAGATCTCTCTCCCTCTGTCAACTACTGTTGTTCCCTCTCTCTCTCAATTTTTCAGCAACTCGAATCACAAGAAACACCCATAGCAGTCGACACCCATCCCTCTCCAACCGTCAGTGACCTACCCATACTCCGACAACCTCCAACAGCACTTGCCAGCACAGTAGTAGCTTCGGCGACCTCTGTTACAGCTCCGTCAAACTAGTCTAAGGCAGATTGGTACTCTGGTATTCTATTTTCTTTTGTGACTATTTTTCTCTGTTAGCATCATGTCTGGCAATAAAAAATCAAGTTATTATTGTTCGTTTGACCGGTAACAACTACTCTTACTGGGCTCTTGTGATGAAAAATTTTATTGTTGGTAAAGAAATTTGGGGATACGTAGACGGTTCTACGCTACCTCTTTCTAATCCAAAAGACCTAAGGTATGCCACTGCCTTGGGAAAATGGAACACAGGGAATGAACAAATTTTGACTTGGTTTCACAACTTCATAGAACCAAGTATTGACATGAATTTTTTGAAATATAAAACAACAAAGAAAGTTTGGGATTATCTACAAGCTCTGTATCTTGAATCAAATTTTGCTAAACAATATGAGCTTGAAATGTCTATTCGAAATATCACCCAAAACAATAAATCGATTCAAGAAATTTTATAACAAAATGACTACTTATTGGCATCAGTTAGCTTTCATGGAACCTTCATATTTGTAGCTACTTGATAGTTATGCCAGATTTCGTGAGGAGCTATGACTTGTTTAGTTTCTCATGGCCCTTCGGACTCAGTTTAAACCTCTTCGTGGGGCTATCTTACATTGGCCTCCATTGCCCTCAGTAGATGGTGTTGTTCATAAGCTTATCGCTGAGGAAATGCGGTTCAAAATGGCTAATCTTGCACCTCCCTCACTGTCTGTCTTTGCTGTTCCATTTGCTCCATCTGGTCAGTATCTAGCACATCACTCGCCCACTCCATCATCTCATTCTGTCCAATTTGCAGCCAAGCCAATTCCTCAAATTCCTGAAGATGAGTGTAGCTATTGCCATTAGAATGGTCATTGGAAGCAACAGTGCCCTAACCGTCCCAAGCCAAAGGTACGAAATGTTACTCAGTTGACGGGTTCTCATGCCCCACATCAGTCTCAGGCACCACAACAATTCTCGCCCTCCTACAGCCTTGGCAGCACCAGCCTCTAGTAGTGCACCTCTAAAGTTTGATTATGAGCAATTTCAATAGTATCAGGCTTACATGGAAGCCATTCGAGGGGTTTCCCCTTAATCTTCTACCATGACTACCTTTCACTCAGGTTTGCATGATTCTCCCACCTCAATTATCCAATTCACCACTTGGACCTTTGATTCTAGCTCTTCTTATCATATGACTCATAATCTATCTATTCTAAGTAATTGTGTGGCACCTGCTTTTCCTAATAGTATTGCCACAGTCAATGGTTCTCCCATGCATGTTCCTTCTATTGGTTCCATTCTATCTTCTACTGCACCTTCATTGTCTATTCCTAATGTCTTTTATGTTCCTCAGTTGTCTTTGAGCCTACGTTCAATCAGCCAATTATCCGACTCTAGTTTTGATATTGTTTTTTCTTTCTCTGATTGTGTTGTGCAGGATTGAGATTCTAAGAAGCAGATTGGGGAAGGCCGTAAAGTTGGTGATCTCTTTCTTTTGAAGCACTTGTATCTCACAATAAAACCTTTTTTCACTGCTACGTCATCTGAGTTCTTTACGATTTATAAGAATTTCCATGCCATGGTCCAAAATCAGTTTTCTACATCGGTTAAATTTTTTTGGTCTGATTTGGGTGGGGAATATTCACTCTTAGAGTTTTATAAATTCCTAGATTCGCTTGGGACTATCCACCAATCGTCTTGCACTGACACTCCAGCCCAAAATGGTAGAGCAGAAAGAAAACATCGTCACCTTCTTAATACTGCTCGATCTCTACTCTTGTCTTCCTCCGTCCCGTCCTGTTGCAAGAGAAAAGTTGTTCTCACTGCAACCTATCTCCTAAATCAGATGCCCACCCTTTTCTCTCTAGTAGCTCTCCTTATGAGCGGCTTTATGGTCAGGTTCCTAATTACTCTCTTCTTCGTGTTTGGTTCTATCTGTTTTGTTCTCCTTCCCAAGAAAGACAGCACTAAAGCTCAGCTCCCGCTGTCTTAGGTATTTTTTTGGGGTATGACATTAATCAAAAAGGGTATCAATGTTCTAATCCTGTGATCAAAAAGTTTTATGTTCCAAGGCATGTTGTCTTTTTAAAGCGTCTTCCCTATTTTACTCTTCCTCCTCGCACTGCTCCTGTAGCCAAAGAAGACTTGATCCATATTGACCCATTTCCTATGGATATGGATGTGCCTCCCAAAGAGTACACATCCACTCTTAAGGTGTCTGATATTTTTACAGTCCCCTCAGCATCACCTCGGCGTGCTCTGATCACCCAAGTCTACACCCATCGTCTAACTTCTATAGTTGCTCCCCAATCTGCCTCCGCGGATCCTGATCCACCTGCCCGCCGGTATCCCCTCTACGACAATTGTCAATCACCGGTAAAATATGGCTTTATTGATACCTATTTCTCATCCTCTTATCAATCATTCATTTCCCGCATTCACACTTATTTTGACCCTAAGTCCTGTAAAGAAGCTTGTAATGATCCCAATTGGGTGGATGCCATGCAAGCTGAACTTACTGTTTTTGCTCACAATCAGACTTGGGAGTTGGTTTCACTTTCGGATGGTAAGAATCTAATCAGTTGCCAATGGCTCTATAAGGTTAAGACTCATTCTGATGGTTCTTTAGAATGGTATAAAGCCCGCTTAGTTGCTAAAGGGTTTTCTCAGGAGTATGAGATTGATTATGAGGAAACTTTTGCCTCCGTAGCCAAAATGACCACTGTTCGCACCTTGATCTCAGTGACCGTAATGCATCAATGGCCCCTTTCTCAGTTGGATATAAAGAATGCTTTTCTCAATGGCAATCTCTCTGAAAAGGTTTATGTGCGGCCTCCTCCTGGCTTCTCTCATCCTTCCAGTATGGTTTGTCGCTTGCTTCGTGCTCTCTATGACTTGAAACAATCCTCTCGCGCTTGGTATTCACGCTTCCAGGATGTTGTTCTTCAAATTCGCTTCGCGCCTATCATGCATGACTCTGCTGTATTTCTCCGTCGCACCTCTCATGGCTAGGTACTTCTCTTACTTTATGTTGATGACATGATCATCACTGGTTTTGATTCTGCTGCTATTGCTAAAGTCAAAAGTCATCTCTTCCATGAATTCGAAGTGAAAGACTTGGACCCGCTATGTTATTTCCTTGGTATTGAAATTGCTTCCTCTCCTCAGAGGTATCTTTTGTGACAGTCCAAGTATGTTACTGATATTCTTCACCATGCTCGTCTTACGTTACTGATATTCTTCATTGTGCTCGTCTCACGGATACGAAGATTGTTGATACTCCCCTTGAACTTCATGCCAAGTTCTCTGCCTCTGATGGTGTCCCCCTTGAGGATCTTACAGAATATCGCGAATTGATGGGCTGCTTGGTTTATCTTATTGTTACTTGGCTAAATATTTCTTATGCAGTTCACATTGTTAGTCAATTTCTCTCTGTTCCTCAAACTACGCATTAGGCTGCCCTCTTACGTATTCTCCATTATCTTCGTGGTATACTTTATCAGTGCCTTCTGATTTCTTCTACATCAAGCTTTACCCTCCATGCTTATGCTGATGCTGACTGGGTAGGAGATGTCAATGACTCCAAATCTACCTCTAGCCTCTGTGTTTTTCTAGGCGATTCTCTTATCTCCTAAAAAAGAAAAAAGCAATCTGTTGTTGCTCGCTCCACCGCGAAACCTGAATATCGTGCCATGACCCATGCTACCTTTAAAATCGTCTGGCTTATTTCCGATATGGTGGCCTTTGTTACTACTCCTACGCCTCTTTACTGTGACAATAAGAGTATTATTCAACTTGCCCACAACTCGGTCTTCCATGAGCACACGAAGCACATTAAGACTGATTGTCATTTCATACGCCAGCATCTCCAATTTGGCACCATTGCTTTACCCTTGTTGCCCCCACATTGCAGCTGGCTGATTTCTTTACGAAGACCCATACCGCTGCTCATTTCCGCTTTCTCCTTGACAAACTCTTGGTGCTCTCTGCCCTCGCACCTTGAGTTTGAGGGGATAGTGGGTGTGCATATATATTCTGTATCTTGAATGTATATTCTATCATAGCATATAGAGTAATCATATCATAATCAAGTCATAGCATCATAGGGTAATCATATTGTAATCAAATCTTGTAATCTTCCTTTCTTAGGCATAGCTTTATTCTATTTAAATGTGTACTCACCTCATTGTAATTTATTCAGAAATAACATCAGTATTTTCCATCTCTGTTTCTCTGTTTTCTATCAGGAAGTAGTTTCAATTTTCTTAAATTTCATTAAACAATACGGATGCACATGAAAAAAACTTTTTTTTTTTTTTTTAAATAAAGAGTGGCGTATTACTAAGAAAAAAGGTTCAACAAGTTTAAGCATTACAGTTGCAAGCAAAAGCAACAAACAAGAAAAGCATAACAAAACATGAAAATCAAGACAACATCTAACCAAGCTGATAACAAATTACTTCAAAGACATCCTCCGAAATTGCTTCATCCATGGAAATGCTTATTACGTAGACGAGGACAAAAAGCTTTCCCACACTAATGCATATATATCCCAATGTATTACATAATACAATACAACACAACACAATCACAAGACAAGCACCGTCTAATCCACCACTCAACGAGCAGATTCCCGGCGTGGTAACATCTGACCGAGCTGATAACAAATGATGTCAAAGAAACATCCTCCTAAATAGCTTCATCTGGAGTCCGTTGAAATGCTTATTGCGTGTAGACATTGCAAGGACAAAAAGCTCTCCCACGCTAATGCAAATATATCCCAATGTCGTACATAATACAACATAACACAATCACAAGATAAGCAGCACGGTAGATCAAACAATTCACCACTCAGCGAGCAGATTCCCGGTGTGCTTTTGTATAGTTGAGCTTTTCCATTCCCAGATTTCAACACAGACAGATATTAGAACCAGTATTGCCCGTGTACACTATATAAAGTTTGCAACCTTTCTCGCTTAGAGAGTCGATATGCATTGGATTTTGATCCAATGTGCAGCACACAATCAAAAGACAGGAGCAGTAATACTAAATGTAATGAGAAATCTGCAATGAAAAACGGATTAGAAGAGTTAGAAAAGAAGAACGGGACGTTATGGAAAAGAAAGAATTCTATCCGTGCATGGAAAATCAAGAAATGTTCTACCAAGCAATTAGAAGATTATCTTACAACAACAACATAACATAACCCATCTAGTCCCCAATCATTGGGGGTATGGGCGGGGGATGATTGGAGACAGACCTAACATTTGGCAATATATGTACAAAGTGGCTGCTCTCAGAGTACCACTGAAACAGCGGCCCCCCTAAACCTCCAAGAACCAAGGAGCTACAGGGACGTTTTGTTGTAGAACAATGCCCCCAAATCAAAGCCAAATGACATCAGAGAGGGCAGGCCTAGAGACCCAAATCAATTTATGTGCACATTACTATGCTTCCTTCACTGATAGTCCAGAGCATCGGTATGCACAACGTAGAAGATTATCTTAGAGAAGGATAATCATTCTGGCAACAGCAAATCAGGCAAGTCCCCATCGGTCCAAACGAAGACCTCTAATTTGCTTTTTGGACAAGTCGCAACAACAGGTGTCTCCCTAATCCAGATGGTTCTATCACTTGGCGAAAGGAGTATCACACTATGTTCCTTTCAGCACATCAAGCGCCCCCAAGCATTGAGATCCTACCTACTTTGTGTTTGTACCCACTTAGTGTCTGCAATAGTGGTATCAGAGCCATGTCTTCCATTCTAGCTTAAACCCCCTT
>BPLS01030812.1:179733-190463 GCA_019656275.1 Rhododendron kiyosumense | reverse complement strand
GCGTTTGATTTGGCGCCCAGGGAGGTTTGGCGGTGTTTGGCGGCCGCCTAGGCGGGCTTGGCGGCCACCCAGGCGGCCTTGGCGGCAGCAGCGGCGTCTTTGGAGGCCTTTGACGGCCTAAAAAATATATATATAAAAGTAATACAAGGGAGGTGAGCGAAGCCCTACTACTTATTGTCTTATTCAACTTATTTGCTAGTTGCTACTACTTAATTTCATTTGGGTATGTACTTTGAAGTTTGAACTTGCATTATGGATACATGGAATATAGTTTGATTGGATAATAGTTTGTTAAAAAAAAAAATCCGCCGAATTGCTTGGCGCCGCCTAGGCAGCTTGGCGCTTGGAGGTGGGTCTCCGCCCTACTAGCGTCAAGCACCATTTAGAACATTGACCGTATTGCACAATGACTGTACCTATACCATGGTCCCTCGTACCATGAGTTCTTTCCCTGTTCGGCCCGAGCAGTCCATCTATCTGGTCCAGTGACATGTGATGTCACTAGTCCTTTTCAACTACTTAGACCAACGACTTCTCGTATCTTCTGTCTTATCTGCCGAATAGGCTACTTGGACCCATGTCTTCACATGTCACTGGTCCTGTATTGCCGTCCACCGCCTTGCACGGTGGTTTATCTTATCTTACTAACTCCGTGATCCCACGTACCATTTGCTCGGGCCCTAATTGGGCTTGTTCAGGAATACCTCCCTACAAAAAGCAGAAAGGTTAGGACTGAAATAGCCTGTTGTATTGGTCCCCTGGTATGTAGTATGCCCAATATAAAGACTAGACAGATTCAAATCCAACACTTCTAAGACTTCAAGAGGACTAACACAGAGAAAGGAAAAGGTGAATGCATGAAAGGAAGAGAACAATATCCTAACGACTTAACCAACTTTCCCAAAGAATCCTTGGACAAGACGTAGAACAAGCATTCACCAGCAGTCTGCGACTATAAATTGCCAGGGTCAGGGAAATTAAGAAGAAGACAGACAGTCCAATATATGAATAGAGGAAAAGGACAAAGAAGAAGCAGAGAAAATGTATGGAGCTATCGGGAGAGAGAGTAACCACCTTGTTTATGTTATACAGCCAAAGGCCCTAGCTATTTATATTTGATACCTTACTTCTGAGCTTAAGCTTCCCAATGCTCATGTGCCATAAGGCCCATAACATAGTATGCCGCTTAAGAAATCATATGATTAGCCACCAATGCGTGGATATAGAGAATCTGTACCTCACAATCTAGAAAATCTAACAACCAATAAAGGAATTTAAAAAGAATAGAGGAAAGTAACTAAACCCAAAATCATATCACAGTTATTACCCAGCTTGGATGTTCAACGTTTTATTATCATTGTAACCTCTTCGGCTACATCTTTTTTCTCTATTTTCTTGTTCACGTGTGTTTTTTCTGTTATTTGTTTCTGTTTCGTGTTTTCAAGTGGTTCATTAACTTATCCAACGCAAACAATTTATGAGATTGCAAACATTTGTTTGAAATTTTGGCATATACAATGTGAAATGATCTCCCAAAACAAAAGGCATGAAATTGATATTTTCTTTTTTATGACAATTATGCGAGTGGGCGGATTTCTATATGTTTGGACTTCTTCAACAATAGGTGTACAATATAGGACAAAATAAAGATAGAATATCAAAGTCTAGCAGGAACACTTTTACGAAAATCGAGGTATCAAATTGCACATTAGTTTATTTCATGGTTTGGCATTTGTATCACGGACGTTTACCCAAGGCCAAGGATAATTTATAAAAACAAAGACAGGAGTTATCCTAAATGTATGAAAGGTACCTATTCTATTTTTTCACTTCTCTAATATCTTGGTTTACTAAGAACCGAGAGGAATAAACTTATGATTATCTCACCCATACGCCGGAAATTTCTTCCTTGATAAGATATATTACCTCTTAAGTAGAAACTTGGCCAATTGGTTGTTTCTTTTGGCAATGCAATGATGCAGTGGAGTTCTTCCATGGTAATCACACCTGTTTATGTCTGCACCAAATTGCAGCAACAGCTCAAGCATCACTGGATTGCCACACTGACATGCTAGATGAAACAACGAACATCCGTGAAGACAGTCTTCAGGCTTGCTGAAATCCTTAATTTTCTGGCAGGCCACTGGATCGTATTGTTTCTCTTGCACAGCATGAAAGCCTTTGTTGGGGTCGTTTTCACCATCATGGTGAGACAACTTGACACTGACGACATCATCATAGGTGGTGTTGATGATGTTCTCCTCTGATCTCACAATAAGGCGATACACTTCCCGCAAGTTATTAGTCTTAACTGCTTCCCAAATGCTTGCAGCAAAAGAAGGAATGCTAGATGCCCTTTCCGCTTTATTGACTAGTAGTTTTTCTGCATACTGCATTTAGGCAATCAAAGTTAGGTCTCAGTTACAACATTGCACCCTATTTTGGATTCAGAGCAGAAAAGTCCAAACGTTGACAAAAGAAAAGATTTAGACTCCATTCTTAAACTTTTGTTCTGGTATTGTTGTTCCTCTTTTTTTGAATCTTTGTTAGATTCAAGTTGTATTATATGGATAAATAATTCGTCTCGACAAGAAGAGCCTAGAAAGTACATAACAGAATTATGATCAAAAGCGAAAAAAAAAAATCACTAAAGATAAAAAAAAATACCAACATGCTGGTATTTTTGTCTTTTGTGTCATCTTTATATGAACTGTTTCAAATTCAGTCCACATTTTTTGACTTTCCCGATTCCTCTCATCAAGACGAATAAATAATCCCAAATATTAAAACAAAAAGCCAAACAAATCACAAAAGGTAAAAAAAATACCCCGAAAAAAATACCAGACCAAATATTTAGGGAGAACAGGGCCTAATTACTATGAAGTAATTTATTAGGCTGAAATACTTTATTCGTCTTCATAAGAAAAGAAATGAGCGAAAGAGGATATGCTACAAAAATGAGAGTTCAAAGAATATATGTTGAACTAAGAGCTGAAGATAAAAGTAATTTTGTCATATTACAACTATGTAAACTACAAAATTGGAACAAAAAAGGGCAAATGTTATGTTTCAGCAAGACATTTGACAAAACTTTATCAACCTACTTGTATCCTAGATTCTCATATATCCTAAATTTCCACTAACCAGACAAAATACGCAGAGATTTAATGTGGGTTATGTAATTACGAAGTAGGACAAAAGCTACTTCAAGTACATTAGTGGACAAGAGCAGCAGGTTATCCTACAGCTGCAATCTCCACACAGTACGAATTCATAAATATATATATAGGGGCCTTCTAATAAGGTCGCCCTTATTTTCATTAAATGCAAACGTCGCTGGCAGCGGTGAGATCACAATTCCGCATTTTGGCTGTCTAAGGTCGACCGTAGTAGAAGCCCCTCTCTCTCTCTCTCTCTCTCTCTCTCTCTCTCTCTCTCTCTCTATACATATATATAGTCATTTTCAAATGAGGAGGTCCTTATTTTAAACCTACCAATTTCTCTAATTTTCCGATCGAATTTCAATGATCCGAGCCACGCAATGTGTTCAGAACGTGATTTTAAGGGTACCCGCGAGGAATCAGCAAAAAAAATGACCGGGAAGGGCTTCATCCGAGCAGTTTTTGTTTGAACCGTTCGATAAAAAACAAACAAAAACTACTCGGATGAAGCCATTTCCGGTCATTTTTTTTGCTGATTTCTCGCGGATATCTTTAAAATCACATTTTGAACACATTGAGCAGCTCGGATCATCGAAATTCGATTGGGAAAGGGAGGTCCTTATTTTATTAAGTTAAGGTGATTCTTATGAGTCCCCTTCTCCTAAGAACCACCTTAACTTAATAAAATAAGGACCTCCCTTTCCCAATCGAATTTCGATGATCCGAGCTGCTCAATGTGTTCAAAACGTGATTTTAAAGGTATCTGCGAGAAATCAGCAAAAAAAATGACCGGAAATGGCTTCATCCGAGTAGTTTTTGTTTGTTTTTTATCGAACGGTTCAAACAAAAACTGCTCGGATGAAGCCCTTTCCGGTCATTTTTTTTGCTGATTCCTCGCAGGTACCCTTAAAATCACGTTCTGAATACATTGAGCGGCTCAGATCATCGAAATTCGAATGAGAAATGAGAGAAATGGAGAGGTCCTTATTTTAGTTTATGGGAGAAATGGAGAGGTCCTTATTCGACTGTATATATATTGTTAGATTATTATGGGTTTATTTGTAATTAGTTTATTAGTTGTTCTATTATGTAACTAGTTCATTCTCTAAGACCATAGTATAATTAGTCTAATGTGTTGTATAACTACTTACGTTGTATTCAGTTTATGAGAGAGAAAATATAACCTAAATTTCTAGGTCTCTCAATTTTACATGGTATCAGAGCGGTAGAACTGAGGCCTACATGTCATTTTTTCCCTTCCGGTCAATCGAGACTCAGCAACTTCCATCCACCGTCGAGTTTTCCCAGACCTGGACGAAGCCAGTCGTCTCTAACGCCGACGAGCCTTGTCAGCACTTCCGTGGTTCATTCCGCCGCCTTACGATTGCATTCCAATCGATTCCGACTATTTCCGACGCCGTACGCACCAGATCAGCCTATTCCGACATCGTCTCTCCATTTCTAACGACACCTGAAGTCCGCCAGGCTACCTACGACCTCCGACAGCCTTGACCCAGTTCAATTCCTTCCTCGCCTACACTCGCCGGACCTCCGACAGAGTATTTCAGTGGTAGAACTCTTTGATTTGGAACAGTGGTAATGGTAGGAACTTTTAATCTACATATTTGGCACTGTTCGTAGTGGTAGGAGTTTATAACAGGCGTATTTGAATATTTATTTGGCCCTGTTTGCCACTCTGAATATTTATTTTAAGGTGGTTTGCTGTAATTCATATTGTTTCGGGGCGTTTATTGCTAAGTTGACTAAGTATTGTGGATTCGAAGTTGTGGTTCTACTGTTAAAATGCCATCAGAGGATAAAAACAAGGCTTCCGTTAATACAAATGATGAGTTGAGTCGCGAAGGGACTCTGAATAACTCTCCCCTGGATATTTGTCATCTTAAATTGGATGGTACCAATTATTTGATTTGGTCTTGCACTTTTACTTCAGCTATGGAGGCCAAAGGGATATCAGAGTTCATTGAGGGCTCTGTTACTCCACCTGTTGAGGCTGTTGAACTTAAGAAGTTTAAATCTCAGAAATCGTTGGTCATGACCCGATTGTTTAACTCCATGAGAGATGATATTTGCCATACTTTCTTGCTCCTTGATACTCCATATCAGATTTGGACTACTGCAGCCCAAACATATTCGCAACAAGGTAATATAATGCACAGTGTTTTGAGTTAAGGAAAGACTTCACACATTGGAACAAAATCATCGCCCCGTCTGTGTATTTTGTTGACTTGAGTGGAGCATGGCAAGAATTTGATTATCATCAGGGGTTTTAGGCTGATGCTGCTAATTGGCTAAAAAGGATAGAGAAATAGCGGTAGTGTTTGGTTGGGAGTTTAGTTTAGTTTAGTTTTGGTAGTGGGTAGAAAGAGAAATAGAGTAATGATTGAAGATAGGGGTAATGATTGGAGAGAGATAGAGAGAGATGAGAAAGTAATAATTGAAGAAATAGGGTAATGATTGGAGAAAAGAGTAGGGTAATGATTGGAAACAAAACTAAAACTAAAACTAAAATGGCAACCGAACAAAGCCAGCGTGTTTATGACTTTCTTGCTAGCCTTGATGTGGAATATGATCCAATTAGAGTGCAAGTGTAAGGTGTTTTCCGTTTTCATCTTTGCGAGAGGCCTATGTCATTGTTCCGCAGGAGGTGAGTAGGAGGAGTGCTATGGTGCATACTCCTACTTCTGATCGTTCTGCTTTGGTTGCCATTCCACTGAGTGGTTAGTCACAGGCTGGTGCTAGCAGTGGGCCTATTAATCGCGAGTCACTTCGATATGATCATTGCCACAACACTGGCCATACCGGGGATTTCTGTTGGAAGTTACATGGTCGTCCCTCTCGTGGGCGAGGGGGTGGACGCGATGGTCGCAGTCGCGGTTTCATGCATTCTCAGGCCCAGGCTCATGTTTCAGAGTCCACAGCTGCTACCTTGCCTGATTCTGGGTTCAATTCTGGCGTTCAGCCACCTTTTGATCATGTTAGTGGATTTTCTCAGGAGGAGATACAAGCTCTTAGGCGCCTCATGACTCAGGCTAATTCTCCATCTAATATAACTTCCACCTCCACAACAGGTTCCACATCATCCTATTTTGCCCATACAGGTATTCCGGCTAGCGCATTTACTGCCTATTCTGCTATTCCTTGAATTATAGGTTCTAGTGCCTCAGATCATATGACAGGTTGTTTCTCTATATTTGATTCTTACTCTACTTGTTCTGGTAAAGATAAGGTCAAAATAGCAGATGGATCATTCTCTGCTATTTCAGGGAAAAGTTCCGTTCGTTATTCTCCCTCTATTTCCCTCTCTTTAGTTCTCCATATTTCAAACTTTGCCACTAATTTTCTGTCCGTTAGTCTTACTTTTTCTGCAAATTGCTCAGTGACCTTTTTTCCTACTCGTTGTGTTTTTCAGGAACTAGACACGGGTAAAGTGATTGGCAGTGGTAAAGCACAGGGTGGCATTTATTTTTTTGGAGTCTGAACCTCTTCCACCCCTGTCATGTGGTCTTGTTCTATAAGCAGATACGAGTTCAACTCTCTCTATGTTACATTAGTGGCACCATAGATTGGGTCATCCCTCTTTTGGGATTTTAGAAAAACTTTTTCCTACTTTAATTAAGCATTGTTCTAGGAGTCAGTTTTCTTTTTAAGCCAGTGAGCTTGAAAACCATAAACGTTCATTTTATGCACCTATTAGTAAATGGAGTGACTCTCCTTTTATGGTTATTCATTCTGATGTTTGGGGTCCTTCTCCTATTACCTCTTATAAATGTTTTCGGTGGTTTGTCACTTTATTGACTGTTATTCTCGTGTGACTTGGGTGTATTTACTTAAGTTAGAAAGTGAAGTATTTTCTTGTTTCAAATCTTTTTATGCGATAGTGCGCATTCAATTTGACACGAATATCAAAATTCTCTGCAGTGACAATAGCACCGAGTATATCGATAGAAATTTTCAGGCTTTTCTGGATGACAATGGTATTCTTTTTCAAACGACTTATGTTGACACTCCACAACAAAATGGAGTTGCTGAACGCAAAATCGTCATCTTGTTGAAGTTGCTCGCTCTCTTTTGTTCACCATGAATGTTCTCAAATATTTATGGGGAGAAGCGATTTTGACTGCAACTTATCTTATTAACCGTGTGCCATCTAGTGTTCTTCACTTCAAGACTCCTATTGAGTGTCTTCTTAATAGTTCTCGTGTCCTGACTCTTCCTCCGAGAGTTTTTGGTTGTGTGTGTTTTGTTCATGCTTCTCACCCTATTGGTAGCAAGTTGGGTCAAAAAGCTCATAAGTGTGTTTTTGTTGGGTTTCTCCTACCCAAAAGGGCTATAAATGTTATGATCCTCACTCTAGGAAATTGTTTGTCTCTATGGATGCCACGTTTTGGGAAACCAAGTCTTTTTACTCTCCCTCCACTCCATATCTTCAGGGGGAGCAACATGTTAGTCAGGAAGAGATGAGGGAGGAAGAAGTGTTATACTCAAGGGTCATGGTCACTTCCTTTTTATAGTGAAGGGGAGAAAGAAAAGTCTGGAGTGAAACCAGTGTCTGTTGATAGTGCAAAACAGGATATTGGTGACTGAGTGGATGTGGATTGGCGTATCAGACCCAGTGGCCTACTACCTTGGCAATGTATCAAAAGAAAGGAAAGAAAGGCCAATCTTCATGTGTAATGCCACCTTGTCAATCACCATCTCCTGCTTCAATTCCAGACTCCTCAGTTGACTTATTTGGTAATGAATCTTCTCCTATTGAACCTCCTATTATTGATTCTGATAATCTTGCTGTTGCTCTTCGGAAAGGTGTTAGGTCATGTACTCAACATCCCATTTCTCAGTATGTCTCTTATGATCATTTATCTCCTTCATACATGCCTTTGTTTTGTCTCTTTCTTCTATATCTATTCCACAAAATTAGCAAGATGCATTCAGGATATATGAGTGGAAAGGAGTTATGGTAAAGGAGATGACAGTTTTGAAAAAGAATGGCACTTGGGAGTTGGTATCACTTCCAAGACGAAAGAGATCAGTGGAATGTAAGTGGGTTTTCACTGTTAAGCAGAATGCTGACGATACAATTGAGAGATACAAGGCGAGACTTGTAGCCAAGGGTTTTACTCAAACCTATGGCATTGACTACGAGGAGACGTTTGCTCCAATAGCGAAGATAAACACTATGCGGGCTTTGATTACGTGTGCTGCCAATCTGAATTGGCCTCTTCACTAGTTTGATGTAAAAAATGCATTCCTTCATGGTGAGTTAGAGGAGGAGGTGTATATGGATATACCACCGGGGTTTTCTTCCTCAGAGACTGAGGGAAAGGTGTGTAGATTGAAAAGGCTCCTTATAGGTTGAAGCAATCACCTCGAGCATGGTTTGACAGGTTTTCAAAGGCCATGTTGAAGTTTGGTTACAAACAGAGTCATGCAGATCATACTATGTTCATCAAAGAAGGTACTGGTAAGATCGCTGTCCTTATTGTTTATGTTGATGATATGATAATGACAGGCAATGATGTGAATGAGTTTGTTAATCTCAAGTCTAGTCTCGCTCAAGAATTTGAGATTAACAATTTAGGACCACTAAGATATTTTCTCGGAATGGAAGTGGCAAGGTCTCATAAAGGTATTTTTATCTCTCAACGGAAGTATATACTTAATCTTTTGGAAGAAACAAGTATGTTGGGCTGTAGACTTGCAAATTCTCCTATTGAGGCAAATCATCATCTTAGTGGAGATGTGGGGGAGCGCGCTGATAAAGAGAGATATCAGCAACTTGTGGGTCGACTGATATAATTAGCGCACACCTGACCGAATGTTACTTATGCAGTATGTGTTGTTAGCCAATTTATGCATGATCCTCGTACTTCACATCTAGATGCAGTTTACCGTATCTTGAGGTATCTCAAGGCTGCTCCAGGGAAAGGAATTCTGTTTTCTAATCATGGTCACCTACGGTTGGAGACAATTACTGATGCCGACTGGGCTGGTTCTGTGAATAAGAGACGTTCTACTTCTGGCTACTGTACTTTCCTTGGGGGGAATTTGATTACTTGACGAAGTAAGAAACAATCATTGGTTGCCAGGTCTAGTGCAGAAGCTGACTATAGAGCTATGGCGCATGGAGTTTGTGAGCTCTTATGGCTCCAAATAGTACTACGTGATTTGGGAATTTCTGATAATGGTCCTATGAAACTCTACTATGACAACAAAGCTGCCATAAACATTGCTCATAATCCTGTTCAACATGACAAAACAAAGCACATAGAGATTGGCAGGCACTTCATCAAGGAGAAGCTGAGCGAGGGGTTGATATGCATGCCTTTTGTGAGATCCGAAGATCAATTAGCTGATACATTCATAAAAGGACTTGGTCGCAAGAGTTTCCACTCCATTGGTTCAAGTTGGGCTTGATTGATATCTTCGCGCCAATTTGAGGGGGAGTGTTAGATTATTATGGGTTTATTTGTAATTAGTTTATTAGTTGTTCTATTATGTAACTAGTGCATTCTTTAGGACCATAGTATAATTAGTCTAATGTGTTGTATAAGTACTTACGTTGTATTTAGTTTATGAGAGAGAAAATATAACCTAAATTTCTAGGTCTCTCAATATAACCTATATATCTATATAATATGGGAGGGTGGTTTATATTTTCCACCGTTGGATTGGTATATATTTTCCACCGTTAGATTAGAAAGACAATTCTGACTGCTTTTACATGCCTTTGAATCAATCATGCCTTTTTCATAAACGAAATCCTTTCTTTTATTGACTAATAATTAAGGAAGTTATCCTAATGATTTGGAAATACATACCACGGAAATTAAGGAAGTTATCCTAATAATTTGGAAATACATACCACAGAAATCTCTTTCAATACAGATTTGAAAGTTATCCTAATCCTAAAAGTTATCGTAATCCTAATGCTATAATCAGATTTGAATTAAGGAAGTTATCCTAATCCTAATGCTATAATCAAATTTGAATTAAAAATAATGAATACATGTTATGGTAATCTGATTGATATTCTCTCTCTCTCTCTCTCTGACTATAATTTTGTTGAATACACTGAAATCCTACGTTCTTCTCATTTTGTAACTACGGTTTGAGGTGAGTTTATTTTTCTTTATACAAACACTGATTTTTTACAATAAAGTTTTTCTCACTTTTGTCTTATTTTTTTGCCTATACCGTGCAAGTTGGAGAGCCCGTACCGAAGCAAAGTACTCATCCGAAGGTTTGATCATGCCCTTTGTCCTCAACCTGTGGTTCTCCTATTTCAATTTTTCACTAGCATTGAACCAGTGCTATATATGCACGGAGTAAATCTTATTTTGGATTCCTAAAAACAATTTTTTACCGTTTCGCATTCTACTTGGACTTAAAGTATAGAAAATGACACACTTGCTTAAGATTTTAATTATTTTTTTCTTTTTGCGATGACACCATTAAGATACTAACTATAATATGCACACTTGCTTAAGATTATTTTACCAATGGCCCTACCGGTATCAACAAATTTACTAACGTAGTTACCCATATTCG
>BPLS01030812.1:158311-174733 GCA_019656275.1 Rhododendron kiyosumense | reverse complement strand
TGAGCAACGCCTATTTTTCAATGACCAACCCTTAGTTCAGTGACTAGATTAGTAATCTAAGTTAGTTTCATAGTGTTGTTTTTGAAAATATTGAGGACATGCATATTGCATACATCCATTTTCCATTAATGAGATTTGTAGTGATGCTTAGCTAGGGTCTTGCTATTAAATCGTTTACTACCCAACTTCAATCTTTATTCATGCAATCCATTAGTTCTAGACGAGTTCTTATTTGGTTTGGTTTGGTCTTTGGTTTTTCAGGTATGACTGATTTTGAAGACCATAATAGCTGTGACAGGATTGCTGGGTCGTAATTATGGGTAGTTACGATAGTCAGTTAAAGTTGACAGATTGTATGGATAAATGCCTTTAGGCATGGATAAAACAATGAAACTCTATTATTTTTTTGTTTTTAGTTGGACTATTTTTTCTTACATGAAGATATTTTATGATTCTTTCATTCTTTTTGGGTACTTCTATTATTTTATGAATATGTTTTGAGTTATTATTTTTTGCATAGTTGAATTTGTTGGATTGGGGATGATATATTGCACACAAGTTTAGTATTTATTTACATGTGCTTATTTTTCGAGCCGTATATGGCACGTGAGTTTAGTATTTATTTGAGTGTGCTAATTGTTCGAGCCGTGCCTTCAGGCACGGGCATGCGCTAGTGTGTGTGTATATATATATATATATATAGAGAGAGAGAGAGAGAGAGAGAGAGAGAGTGTGTCCACTTCACCTAAGGGATCCCTTACATAAGCTAGCAGACTTTTGTTTGAGGCCGTTGGATCGTGTATTCAATGGTCCAGATCCACTGATGGTAATAAACCATTTATCTACGGATTGGATAAATGGTTTATTACTATCAGCGGATCTAGATAAATGGTTTATTACTATCAGCGGATCTAGATAAACCATTTATCTAGATCCGCTGATAGTAATAAACCATTTATCTAGATCCGCTGATAGTAATAAACCATTTATCCAATCCGTAGATAAATGGTTTATTACCATCAACGGATCTGGACCATTGAATACACAATCCAATGGCCTCAAACAAAAGTCCGCACATAACTTATGTAAGAGATCCCTTAGGTGAAGGCTAGTGTGTCTCTCTGTGTGTGTGTGTGTGTATAAATGGTGGCTTAAAATGGTCTTGCAAGGAAGTAACTGAAGCTTTCCGAAGTATCATAAAAACGAAGAGTAAATAAAATTCCAGACATAACACCTACAAAGTCATACCTTAGCATGAATGTACTTCTCCTTTTGTTGACTAGCACCTATGGGCCCTGGTTTTGTAATTGACAAGAAAGCATTTGATTCACCTGTTCTGCATAAGATGATCTCCTAAGTTCAGAAAGAAGAATATGTTTCTTCTTAAATAACTAGAGGACAACTTTGTAGGTTATAGAGCAGAGTCAACGTCAAGCAAAGCTAGAAGAAAACATGAAAACATAAAAAAATGGATAACTCACCATGATCTTGTTAAACTTGAGTGCTTAACAATTGTTGACCAAATATTAGTGGCATAGACATAACAATTTTTTGTAACTTAAAACTTCACAAATGCAATGAAGTTGCTATATCCTAATAGAGTAATAGTTCATAGATCAAATGCATAACACTAGAACATATAAAGGGAGAAGATGTATAACAAATTCATGAACAATGAAACTTCTGTAATTCTCGATGACTGATTTACAAACAAGTTGGGGTGTGGGTGGTGTTGAGGCAGGCGGTTGGGTTGCTGGAAGCTGACTAGGGTTTGTTAGGGTTCTCGGGCTGGGCCTAGCCCACTTTGGTGGATGGGTTCTTTTTTTGTGCTTAACTGTAAAATCTGAGCTCCTTAGGCCATCAGGTGTATTTGGGCTCCATTGTATTATTTGGGCTTTTAGGCCTTCAGGTGTTGCGGGCAAAGGCCTCTTGGATGTACTTTTCAACCTTTGGTTAGAATTTCCCTTCCCCCTTTCCCTTAATAAATTGTTACTTTTGCCGATAAAAAAAAAAAATAACAACTAATTTATTGGACCACAAAATTCGCTAGTTTTTCATTTCAAAGTCTCAAGGACAATTGATGCCGATTTCATGAAACTTATGGGAGACATCATCAAACTTCAAAGAACTGCCTAGTACACATATACAAAGAAAATTGCTCAATGGATACGTAACCTAACAACAAACTTCACTTTAGCATGAGAAACCTACCTGTCATTCTCAGGTAGCAACAACTCCTCCCATATAGAATTACAATAAGCATTGCCCAAAATCCGGAATAAATCCAAGATAGTAGGTTCCCAAACCTTGACATCCAATGTTATAGACCTGACCTGTAGTAACGATAAGACAAAAGTATCCATTTAGCTCTATGCTATGGAAGAAATAAGAATGATCATTATGTAACATGGACTCTTCAAAATAAATCAAGTACCCGTGTTGGACGCTTGACACCTAGATAAGGGTCTAGGGCATGTTTGATACTTATAATGTCATCATATTAAGCACTACCCTAATATGTATAGTTATGTTAGACAATTTATATGGAATGAGGAAGGGTATTCCGTGTAACACGAAACACCATTTTGTCCCACAAGTTCGGTCAATAAATAAATAATAGTCCATTTTAGTGACTACACTCACTCCTCCATTAGGTTTGACAGTTCCAACTCTTACACACGCAGTAGCAGCACTAGTTTATTAAATTATAGTCCTCGATCGCTAATGGCTTTCACTACAATAAACCTATAAAGTTAACATACAACCAAAAATGCATTTGACCACATTTGTGAAAGCAATCTCTCAAACGCAATAGTTAGAAACAACAACAAAGGACCCACATCAGGCAAATTTTTGAAACTAGATTACTTTTAGAAAGTAGGAACAACTGAGCCACAGTACACAGAGAGAGGGGGGGAGAGAGAGGGAGAGGGGGGGGTGGGGAATCTATTAAATATTCAATTTTATTTGTAGTAAGCTAATGTCTTAAATGATCTATCCATTGAGTAAAGAATTATTAACTAATCAGTATATTGTTTTGAGTCTTTGACGCATCCCCACATCATGCATTTCACAGGGTATACTTTAAGAAACTTGGCCAAAGGTTGTATACAACAGAATTTTGTGGTGAGTTTGGGTAGGAAAACATTCTATTTCAGGAATTTAAGAGATAGAGAAGGCTAGATGAATAGATGAGTTTTGGCTATTTCAACACCACTTTCCTTATATCAAAGAAAGTGGTGTTGACAATGTTTTTTGTGCTTTTTATCCATGAAGTGATCGGAATGATGTTTTGCTTGCCAGACGAATCTATATTCGACTATAATTTATGCTTTCTCCCAACATGAGTCCTAGCTTTTGGAAATATAATGTGTCTGTACCCATGCTCTGTGTCCGTATCATGCTTCTTAAACTGTAAATGTTTGTACTGAGGGATTCAAGTGTTCAGACAACAATGAATGCAAAACAAACAAAAAAATTACAACTAGGAAGACCAAATGCATTTCAACACTTCAATAAAGAAATGCAACCAACTGGTTTCAACTCTTCAATAAAGAAATGCACCTTTGAGATGTGAACACCAAGGTTCCGGTGAACACCTGAGCATTCAATGCACATCAAAATGCCAAGATTTAAAGATGCCCAATCAGGATCAGGAGAACCACATTCTGCGCAAAGATTATTTCCAGGAATTTCCCTCAGAACATTAGATACGCTGCCCAGTTCATTAACTTTCATGGCATCGGGAAAGTTTCCGTGGTCATCAAGTAATCGAACATCATAACAAACGCCACCACGAGCATTGTTATTTTCCGTATCAATTCTCCCTGTATGAAGCTGCAGAAATCAACTTTTGTTAACCAAAGCCAAAAATATTCTATCTCAGCAGATTTATCATTAACGTATAAAGCTTCATCATTAATGTATAAAGCTTCAGAGAGTTCAACCTGCTGCAAGTGAGAATTCAATAGTGACGCAATAACTCCCGTGATTTTGTTCATCCAGTCAATCCTCTCAGCTTCATTTTCAGCCTGCATAAATACGGCAAACAAATGAATAACAATTTCAGCAATATAAACACATTCATTACATATAAATCAGAAGCAAAATAAGAGAAAAGAGAACAAACTCCACTTGCGCAAAACAATGTTGCAAATAAAAATTGCTGCATAGCCTACATCAGAGTGATCAGATGCAAGAAAACCTACAGTATGAGATATAGCAGCCAGCTTTCATTGGTAATCAATTCATATTTCCCAGAATTCAGTTCACTTTCTATCTTGAGTCTTGACAAGGATTTCCAGCCAATTTGAAAACCAAAAAGTAGAGAACATGTATGACCATGAACAATTTGTAACCTGATCAATTACCATTACTAGCAAGTTCAAACTAACTACGTCTTGGAGCTGACTGATCTACCATTAACTTTCAAGTTCAATGAGGAAATAATCAAATTAGAAAGTGATAAAGGAGCAACATTTTGTGGGGAATAACAGCCCAGATTATATGCAAATCAACTTATTCCACCTAATGAGTAGAAAATATTGCTATTATCCACTCTATATTCCCCATGCTCCTTCTAATGAATGTTCATCAAGTTATTGCATGTATAGGAGGCCCAACAAAATATCTCAAGTCTCTAGATTCCAAACTCAATAGATCTTTTACCTGCAATGTGTAAGTTTTTGAGGGGGAAATTATTCTGAAGCAAAGCCGTAGATCTGTATCGTCCGCATCAATTTTTATGGTCGAAGTTTGAAGATCAACAGTACGATAAGCCAAGTTTTCCTCACCAAGAGATGATGTCCTACGGTGCCTTCGCCGAAATCTTCCAAATACCCGACTATTTTGTTCCATTGAACTAAATGATTGAAATGAGGGGGAGGCCTGAGAGAATTAAGGTTATAATTCATATATAAAAAAGATCAGAAGCACTCATGCATGATTCTCACAGTAAACTCCAAAAATTTAACCTTAGAATTGCATGTTCCAAGAACTTATATGATAAAATCTTGGGCTGTCATCTCTGAGCAGCCGCATTAAACAGACAATGGTAAGAAGTTGGGTCTATATCACAGGAGATTAGAAGTGTGCTTTTATGATCCAACTTTTTATCATAACAATGGTAAAAAGTTGGATCTATGTCAATTGGTGTTGGATCTCATCAAAGTGTGCTTCTGCTAATTCAAAAATTTGTGGATGGAAAGGAATAGCAGAGTGTTTGGTGGTATACCTAGAAGCTCTCATGATGTGTTCTCTGGTATAAATGATAACATTAGATTACGAGTATGTATATGGAAGCTCTTCCCTAACTCCCTTGAGAACCAAAGGCTTTGCAGCCAATAGAATATCTCAACTAGAGTTCTTGGAACTGATATCCATTAGATTTCTTCATTTCTTTCAGGTAGATGTTGTAAAGCTTTATTCCTTTGTATAGGTTTTGAGTTGTGGGTCTGTAACCTTGGTTTTACATGGTTTTGGTTGGATATAAAATGGCACAGTTACCAAAAAAAAATTCTAAATGACAACCATTAAACTTGCAATGGGGAGAAGATACTCGCTTTCATGATGCAACATAAAGAGATACCAGGCAGAAAGTTTTCCAAGCTACACTCCACTTACAGACCATCAAGTAATTTACTTAATTGGGATACCATGCAAATCTATGATACGCCATTGTTGATAGATGGCCAGTTGGCCACAATGTAGTGGATTGTGTCTGTTAAAGTATCCAACTCAAAACCATTTGGCAAAGAGTAGAGAGGCCGCCCAGGCCCGTATACTATATTTGGACGTTAAACCATTTGGCAAAGAGTAGAGAGGCCGCCCAGGCCCGTATACTATATTTGGACGTTATATTTAACCAATGTGGGACAAACTCTAACACTCCCCCGCACGTGCGACCCCTGACTCGCACTTGGTGAGTAAACAAGCGAGAGGCTGCCCAAGCTACGAGGTTTGGAGGTTATATTTAATCAATGTGGGACAAGCTCTAACAGTGTCCATCCACTGATACAAAAGCAATTATGTGGGGGCTAAAGTGGGTGGTGGACTTTTATTGAAATACCAGTGTTAAATAGTTGTGCAAGTGTGGTGGTTATGGAACTAATATTCAACCCAAAATGTGATTGGAAAGCCCACAGCAGTATGATAACCAAACCAAACAGAGCCTTAAGTCTAAATCAAAAATGGAGATAACACAATTCTCCTGACAAAAATACTCAAATAAACCAGGACTTCTCAAAGTGGTACAGAATACACAAATGAAAGTTTTGTTAGGCGTCCATTGGAAGGATAGAAATTGTTCACGTTTTTTGAAATATCTTGTTGTAATGCATGTGCAGCACTTCAAAAAATAAGGCGGTAATGATTTTTTTGTTTAACATATTTTCAACAGAAAGCTCCATGACCATGTTATTGGTTGATATAGTTTTGGAAAAACATTGTTCCCATAGCCAATAGATTGGCAAAAATTCATTATTTCATCAGTTGCTTCATGCAAGAAAGAAATAAAGAGTGGAAACAGTCAATCCAGCATCCGTGAGGTTCTTGGAAGGCAAAAACAGGGGAGTTTCCTAAGATCCCAAAAGTTGGATGCAGGAGTTTCCTTTTTCACCTCCAAGGAAAGTAGGCTTCAAAGGAGATCGAAGTATGAAGCTGGTGTCTGAATTATGTGACTTGCATCAATGATCCTTCTCTTAAAATTTGTAGAAGCTAGAATATCAACCAGATAAGAACAAATGACATTCATGCAAGTCTAAACTCTAAACTGTCATTAAGTATGCATTGCAATAGAAACCAAAATCATATGTAAGTAGTTTACTGCCATAAATTCATCACCCAAGGACAGAAAAGAGCTATGACATACCCCAGGTTTGGCACCCTTATTTCTATAATAGTACAAAGTCCCATGACCGTCGAGGACAAAGAATCGCCTCTTCCAATTGGCCCTCAAGCTGGAGGAACGTTTTAAGAGATATCCTTGCTTGATTGTTCGGACCTATAAGATTTAATCAGTCTTTCAGAATCCACACCTTTGATAAATAAGACTTAACACAATAAAATGAATCGTCTCCATCCCACACCACCTCATGAAAATAAAAGCATTTCCAAACTTGGAGAAAGGATTTAAGTAAACTGAATCATTACCTCCCCTTTTGCAGAGGACTGCATAATTGCTTCTATGATTTTGTTTGAACTCATTCCAACACCGTTTATGCCAACAGCACTTGTTGAGGCGTTAACATTACTGGAAGCTCGTAACTGATCCACCTCTGCTTGTGTTCTGAACTCTTGGATTCTTTTTGCAAGATTATCTTGCTCGGCATTGGCCAGTTCTTTAGATTGCTGCGCATATGTCAACACCTGAGTTCAGGAGAAGTACATTAAGTATTTCCTTAAGTCACCGGAGTCTGAAATGCATAATCACATCGATAATGACAGGAGTGAGACACGAGATCGGAATAAAAATTATAAAATATCATGACCCATGGCATATGTTATTATAGTCCCTGTTTGAGTTTTATGTACCAGGAATATACATGGCTTCCAGCAGATGAACATGACGATAAAAAAGATTTGAACTGCTTGTATTCAAATTTTTTATTGACGTATAGATAGCATGAATTTTAAGTTAAAGATAAGGACACAAAGTCACTTTAATTAAATAAACCAAGTTTTATGATGATAGCAAACAAAAAAGGTTACAAATCTACAAATAATATCATAAAATATACAAAAAGCTAGAAAGCACAAAACAAAAATAGCAGCACATAACCTATAAAGACAGCAGATATAAGTGCTCTCTCTCGTGTATTCTACGATTTGCGTACAGGAAGAATGAAGCACATATAGGCAGGAAGGGGAGAAGCAATAACAAAAAGGTTGTCTTCGTGGAGGTGAGTAGAATAAATACTAAGGATTACATGCAAGATATAATGTCAGTAGCTTATCCCACCACTAAAAAAAAAGGTCTTAGTACTGTATACATTAGAAAGCACAGTTCTAAACATTGAACGCTAAATTTCTTTGCCAAAGAATTGATTGTCTTGTGTCACCAATGCCACCGTGTTACAGATATGTAGTGCATAGAGAAGCTACAAGACTCAATCCCACAACACGGGCTCCTCAAAAATTTCAGAAGGATGTTAACAATCATACCAAATATATAAGTAAACACAACAATGAGACATAATATTCAGGTCATATGATCAAAATTTTACATCTAATATGGTCAAGGTAGGAAGGGTCCATATTCTCCTGTCCATAATTGTGCTGAATTTCTTAAGCATCCATGCCAAACTCAACAAATTTTGAGCTAGATTATAACCATAAAGTCACTTTATGTTTTATGGATAGTTACTTTTTGAACAGCCACTACATCAAACTCTCTACTTTACACTAATCCCTATTAAAATATTAGTTTTTTGCTCCTTCCATATTTTCTTTGTTCTTTGTTTTCTTTTATACACACCAACAAAACAACAAAAATAAATAAATAATTAGTAGCTTGTGAACAGTGCCTGTCCAAGAATAGAGAGTTACTGTGTAGCATTGTATAATGGGCTGAGTTTGAAGAGAGGCTGGTGTAGAAGGTTTTTAGGGTATTCCACTAGCTATTTTTGGTAAAAGTGATGTTTACCTAGGCTGTTACTGATGCTCTTACCTCTTATAAACATTCTGCATACTGAAACAGGCATCATAAGCATACCTGGTGAATGAATGGCTCCAACTGGCTTAGCAACTCATATCCCTGCAAGAATAAAGCATCCAGCTATGTTTAGTTGACATGATGGCAACCAAAGCTACCGGTACAGAAACAGTACCTTACAATTTGAGAAACGCACCAACTTAAAGTATCTCAGATGAGCATCCATAATTGCACTGAAAGACTCCAAGAACTCATATTTCTTTTTAGCTTCAACATTCATTAGAGCAGTTACCTAAATAACTTAAAAGAAGCGAAGAGAACTGCTTAGAACCAGAACAATGGAAAAGTAAGAAAGCAGCAATCATAAATTTATTTTACATACTAGATTAAAGCGGCTCCTCTCAAATGCTGACTTTGAGTTATGTAGATCCTGTCACACCAAGAGCAGATAAGCAAACGAATGTTAGGCCATATGCATCGAGTTTGTATGGATAAGTTTTTTTTAATAAAGAAGTGCAATCATGTATTCACAAGAAGGATTGCTGCACTTGTTAATCACAGAATTCTTGTACAACATTTAAGCACAGAAAAAAGAGAGGAAAGATAACAGCTTTAAAAAAAAAAAAATTTCCATTAAATTGCCATTATTTTAAAAAACTGAGGGTTGCTTGCAAATTAGGTCTATTGACACCTTCTCCATGGGTGTAACCATCTCTCTCTCTCTCTCTGGGGGCAAATAGTATGCTTGTCCACATCTTCTTCCGCTTGCCAATCAAAAAAAAACTTGTTGCACCCGTATTGGTATCCAGTGATCACGTTTCTAGATGCAGCACGAGGGAGAGCTGTGAATATATTTTCTGTATCTTGAATATATATTCTGTATCTTCTTGTAATATGCTATTTTAGGACATGTATCATAATCAAATCATAGCATAATCATAGGGTAATCATATCGTAATCAAATCATAGCATAATCATAGGGTAATCATATCGTAATCAAATCTTGTAATCTTCCTGTCTTAGGTGTAGCTTTACTCTATTTAAAGGTGTACTCACCTCATTGTAATTCATTCAGAAATAATATCAGTATTTTCCGTCTCTGTGTCTCTGTTTTCTATCAACTCTGGTCAATTGTGGATCATGCCTACAATGTAAATTTTGGTAATCTATTTCCCTTTACCTCTCACCAGAATCACTTTCAGTGATAATGGTTCTACGACCCCAAAAGAACTTCTTTATTAGTTTTCATTTAAATGACCCTAGACAAGGGGAATTTCCACAAGTAGAATAAAAAAATTACAAAAACAAATACTATATTACGTCCAATGCATGGAAATTTTAGATCCAAACAGCACGAATAATTTGATTACAACAAAGCATGAAAGCAATGATGGCTGTAATATAAGGACGACGACAAATAACCATCATAATGATTGTCACAAAAAACAATAAATCGTGTAGTTTGAATATACCTCTTCTTGTTCCGACACAATGTCATCCCTTGTGCTCTTCTTCAAATACGAAAACTTTTCTCGGGCCTGACTTAGATTAACAATCAACATGTTGATGCTTAAAATAATAAATACTAAAATAGCATATTGTGATAATTGAAATTCCTAACTAGTACTAAAGCAATTGTGGCTAAGAATATAATCTCAAAACATAAGCAAATTATGAATAGATACTCAAGCCCAACTAGTTAGCAGTCCCTAATCCACATACCCTTAAGAAAACTGAAATGATTTTCACGTTTTCCCATGTTCTGTCATTTGTTTTGTGAGCCTCCATCCATATGAGCACGTATGGGCCTGAGTTAAAACAATATAAGTGATGTAGCATGTAGTACGGTATTTATGTCTTTTTGTATTGGGTCTATATGTAAGTGTTGGAGTCCTTTCATTTGATAGCTTTTTGCCTTGTTTGGAACACTTTTTTTATAAAATTTTGAAAAAGTAGCAAGGGTAATAAGTGGAGAGAGATAAAGAGAGAAATTATTGGAAGTAGGGGGAATCTTTTGAAAAATACTTTCCAAAAAGTGTTCCAAACAAGGCATTTATCATTTTGAACAAATATTATCAAGAGTTAGACTCTTAAGTATCCCATTTGAGAGTTTCTCTCTACATTATCTATGGATATCTTGGATTGCATCATTTGGTATCAAAGCTTCTAGGCTCGATCCCCACCCTTCATCTCACTTGAAACCTCGCCGAAAAATCTATATCCCATTTCAGAGTTTCTCTCTACATTATCTATGGGTATCTTGGATTGCATCATTTGGCATCAGAGCTTCTAGGCTCGATCCCCACCCTTCATCTCACCTGAAACCTCGCCGAAAAATCTCGCCGGAACCCTAAAACGGCGCCGGAAAATCTTTCCGGAGACACCATTTCACTCCAAATCTCCAGATCTACTCAACCCAAGCCTTTAAATCTTGATTTCGACACTCGAAACTCACAAATCGACACCTTCGAAGCTGATTCTCACAGATCTACCATTTCTGGAACTTGAAACAGTGATTTCATGCTCATTGTCACTGTTTCAACACTTGAAACAGTTGATTAATGCTTGAACAGCATTCGTTTGGGCTCGAATCAGCTAATTAGTTCTCTTTCAGCCTTCAAAACAGTGGTAAGTGTCTCCGAACTGCTCATTGGGAACTCGAATCTGTGTTTTTGGTTCGATTCTAGCTGGGTTTGTCTCATTTGTTGCTATTTGCTTCGATTTCTTGCGGTTTGTTGTTGGGTTGTCACTATTTGTGTGGATTGATTGTGATTTGAGGCTGTTCGCATACTGAGTTGATTGGATTTTCGTTATTTGTGGTTGATTTGCTTGTTTTTGGAGTTGATTGCAGGATTGTAATGGCTTATCAGGCTAGAGGTAGAAAAGGAGGTAGAGGATTTGTGGTGAATAATGATGAGGAGAATGAGTTTGGCAACCAAAAATCATGAGATGGAAGAGTTGAGACATCAAGTTGCTACCCTAACGGCGATGGTGCAAAACTTGCAAGTGTCGCGTGCGGGTAATGGAGGGTCCAAGGACTCTCGTAGTCACGTTGACAACCCGTTTGGTGATCCGAATTGGCGTAGGCCACCTTCCACTCACTCTCCTTATAGCTAAGAGAGGAACATCAAGATTGAACTTCCCGAGTTCAATGGAAGTCTTGACCCAGATGAATTTGTTTATTGGATTCACACTGTTGAAAAAGTGTTTGATTATAGAGAAGTCTCCAAGAAGAAGAAGGTGAAGTTAGTGGTTATCCGTCTCAAAGGAAGAGCTTCCGCTTGGTGGGAGTAATTGCAAGGAACTAGGCTACGAATAGGAAAGGGAAAGATTAGAGAATGGGAGAAAATGAAGAATAAACTCAATGAGCAATTCTTACCTTTCAACTATATGCAAAACCTCTATAAGAATTTGCATAATCTCAAACAATTGAAAGTGTTGATGAGTACATGGAGGCCTTCCATCAATTTGTTGCTAGAGTTGATTTGAATGAAAGTGAAGATCAAATGGTTGCAAGGTACAGAGGTGGGGTTGACAACCACAATCCAAGATACCCTTGCTATGCAAACTTTGTGGATGGTTTCGGAAGCTTACAATTGGGCCTTGGTGGCCAAAAAGCAAGAGAAGATGAAGTTTTCAAGATCCGGGCATCAATATCAAAGCGGTTCCAAATCCGAGCAGCCCTTTTACTCTTATTCTTGGGGTGGTTCTCCCTCTAATGGTGGCCAAGGTGCTTCTTCCGGGGTTGGTACTCAAAACTGAGAGTTTAAGGCTTAACACCCGCTCAAAATCAGCCTCAATCCAGTGCTTTAGGGACTCGAAATCAATTCCAAAGTGCAGGTTTTAAATGCTTCAGGCGTGGGGAACCGGGTCACAAGCCTTTGGATTGCTGTAAGGCTTCCAAAGGTCGTAACAAGGCACTTTTCATAGAGGAAGTAACGGAGCAAGGCTACGAGGATGATATTCCCATTTATGACGAAGACATGTGAAGAAATTGGGGGTGATAATGAGGAGGAAGAAGGCTATGCTTTGATGATCAAGAAAACTCTCCTCACTCCGAAGGATGCTAGTAATGAAAGATTGGTTGCGTACCAACATCTTTTACACCACTTGCAATGTTGGTGGTAGAGTTTGCAACATGATTATTGATAGCGGAAGTTATGAGAATGTAGTCTTTCAAGAGGTGGTGGACAAGTTACAACTCAGAGTAAAGGAGCATCCCCATCCTTATAACCTTTCTTGGTTCAAGAAGGGCAATGAAATCAAGGTGACTAAAAGTGCTTAGTATCTTTCTCTATTCGACAAAAGTACTTTGATGAAGCTTGGTGCGATGTGGTTCCTATGGATGCTTGTCGTATACTACTTGGTAGCCCGTGGCAATATGATAGGCATTCCATCCATGATAGAAAGAAGAATACCTACACCATCCTTAAGGAGATGCGACAATTCACTTTATTACCTATGAAGGAGAAGGTGACTACAAAGCCTCCTCCTACTACGTTGCTTGCTTCTAAAGGATTTCTCAAGGAAAGTCATGAAACTGGGTATGTTCTAGTGTTGGTTCCTATGGCGGATATGGGCGTGTCGGATGTCCCCGAGGCGATTTCTAAACTTTTGAAGGAGTATGTTAAGGGAGAGGGAAGAGATTCAAAGGCAAGTTAAGGATCTTCTAAAGAAAGACTACATAAGGGCAAGCCTTAGCCCTTGTGCGGTGCCGGCTCTTCTGACTCCAAAGAAGGATGGTTTGTGGAGGATGTGTGTGGATAGTAGAGCTATCAACAAGATCACTATCAAGTACCGCTTTCCCAATCCGAGGCTAGGTGATATGTTGGATTGCCTTGCCGGTTCAAAGGTCTTCTCAAAGATTGATCTAAGAAGTGGTTATCATCAAATGCTTCAACCTCTCTTGGGTATGTGTAGTTGTGTACTTTGATGATATCTTGGTGTATAGTCGGTGTTTTGAAGATCACCCATCCCACCTCTGATAAGTATCTAAAATCTTGAGAAGAGAGAAATTTTATAGGAACTTGAAGAAATGTAGTTTTGACATTGATAAGGTGGTATTTTTGGGGTATCTTGTGTCTTCAAAAGAGGTTCACATGGATGAAGACAAGATTAAGGCCATTGTGGAATGGCCAACACCTACAAGTATTCATGAAGTGAGGAGTTTTCATGGGTTAGCTACTTTCTACCTGAGGTTCATTGCCAACTTTAGTAGTATCGCGGCTCTCTTTACCGCTTGCCTCAAACAAAGGGTGTTCATATGATCCCAAGAAGCCGCCAAGAGTTTCAAATTGCTGAAGTCCAAACTTACCGAAACTCCTATCTTGGCCTTACACGACTTTGATAAAACTTTTGAACTTGATTGTGATGCTTTAGGAGTGGGAATTGATGGAGTCTTAAGCCAAGGTGGTCAACCTATTGCTTTCTTTAGCGAGAAGTTGAACGGTGCTAAACTTAAGTGCTCTACTTATGACTTGGAATTCTATGCCATTGTCCAAGCCATCAAGCAGTGGAGTTACTACCTTGCCTACAAGGAATTTGTTCTCAAAACCGATCATGAAGCCCTTAAGTACATCAATAGCCAACAACACCTCAATAAACGGCATGCCAAGTGGGTGGCTTATCTACAACAATTCACATTCGCTTTGAGGCACAAATCGGGGATTCTCAACAAAGTGGCCGATGGTTTGAGTACAAGAGTGGCTCTCTTGGTGAAAATGAAGAACAAGGTTGTTGGGTTTGAAGAATTTCACACTTTCTATGCCAAAGATCCTTACTTTAGTAAGATAATCAATCTTTGCAAATGGGTGATAAGGTTCGATCCATGGTTCCTGTTGAAGGATGGATTTCTCTTCAAAGAACTCAAGTTGTGTGTCCCTACATGCTCTTTAAGGGAGCAATTGTTGGCCGAAAGTCACAAGTTGGGTCATTTTGGCAAGGATAAGACTCTAGCCGTCTAGCATTGCTTCAAGATGCATACAATTGGCCGGGGATGAGTAAAGATGTGGGGGGCTATGTGCAAAGGTGCAAACTTGCCAACAGAGTAAGGGGACAGCCACTAATGAGGGGTTGTATTTGCCTTTACTAGTGCTGGAAAGTCCTTGGAAGTGCGTGAGTATAGATTTTGTCTTGGGGCTTCCTCCTACACAAGGCGGAGTGATTCTATCATGGGGGTAGTGGATCAGTTCTCAAAAATGGCTCATTTCATACCTTGTGAGAAGACTATGGATGCGACTAACATTGCCAATCTCTAGTTCAAGAAGGTCTAAAAGTCGCATAGCGTCCCTACTTCTATTGTCTCCGATAGAGATGCTAAGTTCCTTGCCCACTTTTGGAGGACCTTGTGAAGGAAGATTGGCACCAACTTATGCTTTAGTACTTCTTTTCACCCTCAAACCGATGGTCAAACAAAAGTGGTAAATCGGAGTCTTGGAAATTTGTTGCGATGCTTAGTTGGTGAACATCCAAAAAGTTGGGATGGAATTCTTCCCTTGGCGGACTTTGCTTACACTTCTTCTCTAAACCACACCATCCACACTTCCCCATTTGAAGCGATTTACGGGCTGCAACCTTCTAGTGTGGTTGACCTCGTTCCTTTGGTATCCCCTAAGAAGGGACACTCCAAGGCAGAAGATATGGCTACGTTTATGAAGAATATCCACTCTCAAGTTAAGCTCAACATTGAGAAGTCTAATGCGAGGTATAAGGCGGCCATTGATGCACACAAAAGGGAAGTTTTGTTCAAAGAAGGGGATCTTGTTTGGGTTATCTTGAGCAAGGATAGGCATCCTCACGGTGCTTACATGAAGTTGAACGATCAGAAAGTGGGTCCTTGTGATGTCTTGCGCAAGATCAATGACAACACTTAACAAGTCCACTTACCCTCTCATTTGAGCATCTCCAACACATTCAACGTGCAACACTTGGTACCCTATTTGCCGGAGGACACTACCATAACTTGAGGACAAGTTTCTTTTTAGTAGGGGAGTATGATGTAGTATGTAATAAGGGTATGTATGTCTTTTTGTATTGGGTCTATATATAAGTGTTGGAATCCTTTCATTTGATAGCTTTTATCATTTTGAAAAAATATTATCAAGAGCTAGTATCTTTTGTATCCCATTTGGGAGTTTCTCCCTCTACATTATCTATGGGTATCTTGGATTGCATCTATAAGGGCCCAAAGAGCACCTAAACAGGTTCAATCTTTCCTTATTTGCTGCATCTATCTTGCCCTATGCTCAATCTGTCTGTACCATAACAATGCCATCTATGGGACAAACAGAGCCTTGTTGCTGCCCCATTACCTCCAACTAAATCAACAAAAAAAAGAGGTTAAAACATTCTGCCATAACAATTGTCCAAGTGTAACTTTGCAATCAAGAATCGTTCTATACATTCGTTCAGATCCATAGATATATAATTACATATATATGGTTTTTGGTTGGATCTCAAGTGTACCTGATCATAACCATTTATAGCTTTGTCAAATCGTCGACGGGAGTCCTGCAGCTCAAAATGGACAACCTATAAGCAAGGTGAAAAAAGGTACCTATACACGGTACATTCCTCCAGAGATTAAACACTTGTTTTCGGGAAAGAAAAGAGAGATGCATTGAGGTGAACCCTTCCATATGCTAAAGCGTTATGCTGAGAAAAGGTAACTAGAAAAAAGAGAAGTAATCTCAAACTCAAATTTTCACTCTTCCATATCAAGTGAAGATGCAACCACATTACAAGTTTTTTTTTTTTCTTTCTTTTTTTCGCGG
>BPLS01030812.1:140396-158211 GCA_019656275.1 Rhododendron kiyosumense | reverse complement strand
GGGGGGGGAGGATGGTGGGGTGTAAATATTATAGGTTCTCTGTTAGACTTATCTCATATTGCTCATCTAAGCCACCCAAGCTTGGTTAATAAATTCAAGAGGCTACTCCACCTATTGCCAATTGGTTTTAGGTTGGAACCCTCCAAGAAATCTAACATTCTCTTGTTATCTTGCAAAGTAAAAGCAACAAAATTCTATTGGTAAGACTAAACTAAGGGCACGTCCAAGGTTTTCAAATCGGGATACATATCGTGTATCGGTTTTATGATTTTTCATATCGTATTGGGATACGTATCGAGTATCGTAAGATACGGTAACAAAAGTTAATTTACACTAATTAATCATAAATATATTACAATAAAAATAAACTACAAATTGATAGGACATATGAAAAAGAAAAGCATTTAGGATGCAAAATCACACATCTTAGGCCATTAAAGTGTTCCAAAAGAGTAAAATACATTGCTCTATTTTGTTGTCTCTCAGTGGAATGAGAAAGGGACATGCTTTACTTATTTTAATGGAGTAGTGGTCCCACTCCCAATGGCTTTAAAAAATGAGAAGGGTAGGTGTAGTTGTATTTTTATATGCCATGGGTTCATGAATGTGAACATTCAGTGAGAAGAGGACAAATTGGAAAGAGTAAAAGATTTGGTTTTGCATTTTTGCTTTTAGTTCGGCATTTGTAGAGAGAGAGAGACGTCAAAAGAGACTCCTCAGTCTCGAAGACTCCAACACATAACCAGATCAGAATATCAGATGACAAGAAGTCGAGAACAATACCTCGAAGTCGACGGCAAGATCGAAGGAGAGTAGAGAGTAGTAGTCAGAGTTTTGTCGTTGATTTTGTCAGAGTTTTACCGTCGATTTCGTCGGAGTTTGGTCACCGCCGCAAAGAGGAGTTTGGTCGCTGCAGAGACTAGGCTTTTCTCGGAGGATAAATGGGTTTTTGGTCTCTATGAAAAGCTTTAATTGGGTATAAAAGGTAAGTTTGAAGTTGGGTTAAATATTGTACGATTCACATACGTATCCCAATACGTGTCGTATCGTACAATACCCCATTCGTAGCTTACCATTTCTGTACATTTACGAGACGTTGAAAGATACGTGTAGTTTTCCATGCGATACGATACGTATTGAGTATCGTACGATTTCAACAACACTGGGCACGTCCAAATACTGCAAAATATCAAAGCAGGATGGTAGTGTTCGGTTACCATTTTATTTTAGTTTTAGTTTTGTTTTCCAATCATTACCCTACTTCTTTTTCTAATCATTATCCTATTTTTCCAGTTATTACTTTCTCATTTCTCTCTCTCTCTCTCCAATCATTACCCCTATCTTCAATCATTAGCCTATTTCTCTCTCCACCCACTACCAAAACTAAACTAAACTAAACTCACAACCAAACAAAGCCGATATAATTAACACTATTTATAAAAAGGAAGAGGAAGCAGAAATAAGAAGCTGTTCTATCAAGGTTGTCACTCCCGTACCATACTGGCCAGTGCATACCGTTTTGAGAGGAAATCGGTAAAGCAAAGGTCAGATTCCGTTTTGCTTAATTTTCCACCAGATACCGTAGGTACCGTCATGTTCCGGCGAGTTTCAGACCTTTCAGGTGAGGTCCAGCGGAATGGATGATCAGTGAAAAAAAATAAAGAAATCAAGAAACTAAAAAGAACAAGTTAATCCAAGCCGAAATCGAACACATGACTGCCTCTGGAACTGATTCATTTCAGATCTATTCTTCAACACATTCCCAAGACGATTTTCACATTTTGTGAGCTTTCCATCTCTATTCTCGCGTCTGCAATAGGCGTGTCTTTTTCTTCCTCAAGAAGAGAGGGTTTTCAGAGATAAGTGCACAAATTAAGGCAGTGGGGAAAAAAGTTGAAGATTTCAAAAAGCGCAGTGCAATAGCCTTTTGGAGATTAGAATCATGTACAACCTATCACACCATAGTTTGGCATATTCTCATTATTTTTGTCTTTTAACATTCTATCTTATTTGGATGTATTAGGCTGTACTATTTCTTTATATTGTTCATTAAACATATGTTGTCCTACTCTTATTAGATTAATATTATTGTTAACGTAAATGAAGGTTAAATTTATGAGTATTTTAAACATATTTTTAGCTCATGTATGCATAAGTAATGAGAAATCCGAAACGGTAACCGGTAACACACTCGTACCAGGTACGTATCATACCAATGACAAAAATGGTACCATGTCCAGTATGATATACAGAACCTTGGTTCCATAACACTCGTTTCAAAACCCCATTCTCAACCCCTCTTTCTCTCAAAATTTCAAAGATTTTGTGTAGATGTGTTGTTGCCTTGTATTTTTTGTCTCTAAAAGATTTCCCATGTTGATGTTGCTCCGTAGCATGAATATTTGTATTGCTACATTAAACTTCAGTACACAAGCATTGTTCAAACTATGAAACATAAATACAGTTTCAATTTGGGAGGGTGGCGACTCTTTCTGTAGGATTTTGAAGTTAAAAGCCTTTTTATTTCATCCCTTCATCTGCTGCAGGGACACATTTAGGAGAACCACTTACCTAAATGAGGAAAGCCACAACCTGGAAAACCTACTAGTATATAACGCAGTGTATTCATGTAAGAACAGGGAGAGTGTCATAATCACTCCGTTTGGTTCAACATTCTAAGAGTTACTTTTAACTCTCAGCACAATTTCCAATAAATCTTTCTCTTTATCTCTCTCCACTCATTACCACTCCAACTCTCAAAATAACTTTCTAAAATGTAAACCAAACAAAGTCACTGGCTAAGAATTCATAGTTACTAGAGTGAGTACATGGATTTAATAGAGGGAAAATGGAAACCCTAACCAGGAACGATAACTAATACAAAATAAGTACCAAACCAGCCAAATCCAGCTATAAAGATGAAGGGACAAAGGGAAGATCAAATAGTTCTATTAGGTAAGTAATCCTAATAAATGGCAAGTTGTAGACAAACTACATAGTACATTGATACATAACAATAAAAAAATAAAAAGGCATCAAAGGGACACCACCCATAAACAAATAAAGAAAACAAAACCAATAGGACTAGTGGTCTGAAGCTCAAAAAGGCCCAACAAATAATGTATGACAAGAATCCACATAACGTACAAAGGAACCTAAGATAGATGCCCCTAACCCAGGCAGACAACTAAACACGTTGGTTAAAAAACAAACTCTTCCAAGGGGAAGTAGGCTCCTCCATGCCTTAACACGATCACGTTGGTTAAAAAACAAACTCTTCCAAGGGGAAGTAGGCTCCTCCATGCCTTAACACGATCTTCTAAATTGCTCCCGCCAGACCACCAGCAAAAGGCACTACAAAGCAGGGGTGGAAATTTCGGACACCACCCGTTAACACGAACATGACACGAAATTAGCGGGTTTGGATCAATCACTTTTTGACACGAACACGAATATGACACGACCCATGAACACGACAATTAAATGAGTCAAACACAGATTTGACTCGCGTAACTCGTTAAGGACACGGATAACTAATTAATTTTTCGTGTAGACACATTAACCCGGAATGACACGACTTGAACACAACATGGCACGATTAGTTTTGATTCTTTTGGAATTTCCTAATTAGTAGGAGATTTGTGCTATGTTTGGATGGGTTTTTGAGAATTTTTGAGTTTGGTTTTTTGGGTAATGAGTGGAGAGAAAAATAGGGTAATGATTGGAGATAGGGGTAATGAGTGGAGAGAGATAGAGCGAGAAATGAGAATAATGATTGGAGAGTAGAGAGAGATATGAGAGTAATGATTGAAAGTAGGGATAATGAGTGTTTTTTGAGTTGAAAATTTTTTTTCAAGTTCCCATCCAAACAAAGCATTGATTTTTCAAAATCATACTTGGTTAACGTGTATTGAAACATATTAATATAACTATGGAAAGACAAGACATTGTATACTATTAGGACTCATTAGAGATTTTTTTAAAATCAAAACCAATAGAATATCTAATTTCCTAATCACTTGTTCACTTGAGTTTCCATGCTAAAAATTCAAAATTAATTAAATTTATTTAGGCTTATTGGGATTTTTTTTTTCATTATTTAGGCCTAGTCTTTTAGTTTAAAATTTGTATAGATTTACAATAGTTGTTGGTGCTTTTTATTATTTTAGCTGAAAATTGTACAAAATTATTTAACTTTGAGACCTATGTCTAGTTGTGACTTAAGGCATTTTTCAATGTCATGATTTGGCTAGTTTTATCGTTTCTATGATTATGATGGTATTGAAAATGTCTGCAGTTTTTGTTATTTAATAAATAAGTATTTGGTTCAAAACATTGGAAAAAATGTAATTTTATTTAAATATTAACAAAATAAAAGGGTCTTATTAGGGTCAACCCGAACACAACATGATTTTAAGCAGATTGGGTTAGTGTCAAGATATTTGACAAGTTTATGTTAACAGGTATTTTGACACAAACTCGAAAAGACATGAAACACGAAATGAAATGACCACTGGACACGACACAATACCCACCCTACAGAGTAACTAACCAGGCTTTCCCCTTAGCCTACCCAAGTCCTTGCCGCACTCCAGCTCCCCAAAGCTCTAGTCACATCTCAATCCATACTCAACACAACGACAAGCAGAACAAAAATCAGATTCCACAGCTCCGTTACGGCCATAAAAATGTGACATCTTCTAATGAGGGTGTCAAAGTCAAAATACGCCCATAGGTCGCTGATGCAGGACAGAGAGAGAGGAGGAGAGGGGGGAAACACACAAGAGCCACAGCTCTAATTTCACACAACTCTTATTTTTTTAATCAAATTCTGATGATTACAACCTTTATCATCTTAGTTATCGGCTAACAATAACCTAAATAAAAGATGAACTCAACATAGAAACAAACTGATCAAATATTATCCCTATCCTCACACTAAACAAATCCTATCCTAAATAAAAACAACTTAACTACCAAGCACAACTATTGGACCAAAAAGGTTTATTCCCACGTGACTTGACCAGTGGCTTCCAAATAGGATTCTTCCGCCAACCAATCAAGGGCTACACCATCAGTCGCTGTCCATGCAAACAAAAAAACACCTTTTGAAGCCCCCGTCTTTCAAATACTTGGCCAAGGAAGACACCAATATACCGCCAAAATTCAACCCTCTCCTCCCTATGCTGACCACAGTTTTTGAAGGCGAGTTAGGCGTGAACCTAGACCTGAGGGCCAACAAGGCTCCTGTGTTGCGCCTTATAGAGGGTGAGGCACCGTGAAAGAAAGTATGAAACCAAATAAGTTAATTGCTGCCGAGAACCTTAAACCGCAGGTGCTTATAAAGCTTTCAAACTTAGCATTCTAAAATCAAGCCTATTGGAGTTGTTCTTCATGACAAAGTCTGAACCATTTCTTTTAGTATAAAAACCTGAAACCCTAAATATAAAATTCACATGTAAAGTTTTCCACGAGCATAAACTTGCATTCATTCGCACGTAAGAAATGACAAAATCCAGAGTTTGCATTTGGTTATACTTCAAAAGAAAATTTGTATTTTGTACTTTCCATGTTAAAGGATGCAGCCAAACAATAATTCGTTAAGAAAGGAATTGCAGCCTATATCATTAATATAATTCTGAAACTCATAGTTAGCCATTTTTCAGAAAGGTTAACATGAAACACAAAGAAAGAACAGGATTACCTTTGCCTCTTGCAGATCAACAGACAAAAAGTGTGTGAGACGATCAATCAAAACATGCTCTATCTGCAGACAAGAGTTCTCATATCTCAGATTGACAATATTACACACATTAAACAACTTTCACCATTAGGGGAAAGGCTAACTATCCCCTTCTACAAAATGCACCATGCATCATACTTGTGTGATATCAACCCAAGAATATCAGAGAAACTTACAATAATATTTCTTCAAAAATCAAGTGAGAGCACAGCATCTGGCTGCTTTGCTTTCTTGTAAAGACAGAACTAAGCATTTCAAGTCATAACTGTTTAGGTAGTTTAATCAATGTTCTGTATACCGTACCAGTTAGAGTACCGATTTTCTTACTAGTACGGTACGTACCGGTAAGATACCGGGTACCGTTTCAGATTGATCGCTATTAGTGTTATTTTCCTACTTAAAAGAATTTATAGTATAATATACAATTTTTAAAAAAATAAAAATAAAAAAATATTCCGGTATTTGCCCGGTACCGTCCGGTATTGACCGGTATTGTCAGGTACTTGAAAAAAAAAAATTTTAAAATAGTCTAGTACTATCCGGTATAGGCCGGTACTGACCAGTATCTCCGGTACCGGCCGGTATTTGAGCCGGAATGGAATTAGAGGTGTAGGGTACTGGATTCTATCAAAAACGGTACGTACCGGCCGGTACGGAATGGTATTGATAACTTTGAGTTTAATAGCTGCACATTTAGCTTAATATCTTCACTTATAGAAGAAAAAATATAATTTACATATATGGTCCAGACTCCGGATCATGGTAAAGAAAATTAGCAATCACCAATCGAGAACTTCAACAAAACAGGGAAACGTAAATTTTTTCAACCACGCGACTAAATTCATCTGGTTTGTTGCAATCTTCTGGAGCACGTAAACAACATGAAAGCATTATGGAGGCAACACACAAACACACCCGATCAAAAACAAAGTGCCATCAAATTGTTCACAAACATCGATAGAATGCATTCATGCCGTTGTCTATAATCACAGAAAACATAATGCACATCTTTGTCATTACTTGTGTACGAAGAAGCTCCTTATAAGTAGCAAGCTCACGAAATGCAGAAATGAACTTGGACAAGACTGGACCTGTGGCAAAAAATCAAAACATGAAGCAATATGAATTGTGCCTGTGTCTTTCTTGTTGCTGCAAGCTTTGTGCACCAAGTTGGAACTTTCACATAGTGGCAGTATAATCAGGGAAGCCTACTGTTAAGATAACTAATTACTCCATTTGCATAATCTATTCTAATCTAATATAGAAACGGAGAACCCATCTTTGGTGTCCTCTTTTTTTAAGATTATGTATACTTCTAATAATGCTGCTCTCCCAAATCAGTTACTGCACCACTTATAACTTGGCATTGGCCGTTACACTAGAGCAAAAGAGTAATCGACTAAAAACCAACTTATATAACCACTACCCCACTATGCACAACAATCCTAAAAAAGTGCACACACATAGTATGTGCGAACCTTCTAGTCAATTTGGAAGTGTGAGTTTAGTGGACAAAAGAAACAGCTAATCAGCAACTTAGGTAGGTTACTGAAATGTTTGATGTTTCACAAATAAATACTCATGGAGAATAAAAGAACTAAGAAAGAAGGAAGCAATTCAAGTGAACATGGTCCATTAAAAGTTTCAGCAGAAATGAAACCATCAAGTCTGCTGCGTTTATTCAGATAAATAACAGGCCAGAGAACAATTTTAAGGCAAGGTAGAGAAGAATGAGGAATGCTTATAAGAAAACAAAATTGAAAGTCACATTAAATCTGGGATACGAACAATAAATTTAACCTAGGCTAAAACCGCATCGTTCACCTGTAAATAGGAAAACCCATTGCTAAGAACAGCTGATTTCAAGCTGGCTGAACGCAATCAACCCGAACCCAACCAACCCAACAACGGCAAGACAAAGGTACAAGCATCAGGCAACCTGGTAAGCCCTAGCTGACCACTTATATGCGCTAATCCAAATAATATGTTGGCATCAAATTACAATTTCAATGTGTAAACTATAGCTATTACTCATAAGAGTCGTTTATGTCATTGGATCCTCATGATCTAAACACGAATTCTGTTATGCAATGTTCCTATCCCCCATTGTCTAGAGCAAACCTTCATACCAACAACTAATAGAATATGGTAACCTTCTAAGCTCCCATTCCTTCTTAGACAACGACAACAACCTGTCCGATGCCATTATCTTTTTCCCCTTTACCACTCCTACTGACCACAGTACATTCTTAGCTCCTTGGTCCTCACTGTTGCTTTTCTATTGTCAACCACAGCACATGCTTGACTCCTCAGTCCTTACTGCTGTTGTTTTATCATCAACCAGCAATTCCTTCACCTCAATCGTTACATCCTCAATTGTGCTATTCTAGGACTAAACCGTTTATCCTTTTGAATAGTTTTTAATTCCAAAAAAAAATCCATTGCCAATTTTCTCCCTGAACCCACCACTGGTTGGCAATCTTCAATCAATTTTTGAACTTTTTGGTTCGTTAAGATATAGGGTGATTGAAGAAAGTGGATTTGCAGTGGAGTGGGAAAGGTTTATTTTCAGAGAGAGGAATCAAAAGACACAATAGAGAGAGCAGGGGAGCAAGGGGGAAGGGAAAGGGAGAAACTGGGATGTATGAAGATAGTGATAGTGAAGTGGAGAGGACAGCGGATGAATGTTTTGAAGGTTAAACATGCCAGATTAACGGCGAACCTACCACTTTGCAATATTGAAGTTGCTGCGAACTATCATACCCCTTTCAATTCTCAAGACAGATTCTCTCCCACCCTCCCTGTTTTCATCTTTTCTCACCCTATCTTCTCCTTTTCCCCTTGTCAGTTGCTTTTTTGGAAAAGTGCTTCTACATACCAAATCTTTGATATTGTTTTCTTTGCCTAGTAATCAAGCCGTCCCATTTATGTTCAGTAAATAAATTAGTTTTCTCCTTGTCAGTTTTCTTGGATTTTAGCTTAATGCTTAATTGGTATCTTGTATCTCTATGTTTTCCCAAAGCATCATACACGGATTTTTTGGTCAGCATGTATATAGCAACAAAATAAGTTTGGGCAACCTGGGAACTTTTTCAATCTCTTTGAGTTGAGCTTGGGTTGGTCCTAGGCTTGAGGCTATGCTGAGCTTGAGCCTTGAGGTTATACCTCAGAAAGCTCCTCTGCACTTAAGATGGGGCATGGACAGCCCCTAGACAAACTGAAGCCACCCAAGTTTAAACCATATTGAAGCACCAATCAACAAGGCTCTATTGGATAACTCGATACACATTGTTGGACAGGTTAAGCTTTCGGAGGCATTAGAGCTTTGGTTTGAGAGGTCTTTGAGTTCACACCTCTCCTTACGAATCTTCTTCTTTGCTTGCATTCTGCTTCTCTCTATCCATAGATGCTTGCATCTCCACATGCAGGAGTGATTGCAGATGAAAGATGATGTTAAGAGGTGAAGGAGAGTGTTGGAGATATTGATATCCATGGTTGGGACGATTGGTACCCTAACAGGCTAACAGACTATACACATGCATGTATTTAAACTCAAGTGATTGTTACTTGAAATAATAACACCACCATTTAATGTGATGAGAACTGCATTATTTATAGGTAGCACCTTCCATTTGGTATCGCTTCTTAAGATGGAGGTGAAACAGATAATGGAAGTGAAAATTTTCAATAACCTCCTATGGATACACTGATAGGATCATCTTGGCCAGCACCGAATGCTTCTAACGAGTCTGCAAAGGCAGTGTCTCCATTACATGCTTCTCCCAGAGATTCCCTGTTATGTAGAGAGTGAGAAGAGAGAAACATTAGCAATTTTGCTCTGAATGGAGGCTCAACCAAAAATCAAGGACAAAGAAAATATATTTTAGGCCCAAAAAAATTCAGGATTGGGAGAATCAAATAGGGAACTCCGATAAATACCTGTTTTATGCATGACAACTGCTTGGATGTTAAACCAAATTATTATCAAAATGATTATCATGCATAATCAAAGAGAGGAATGAGATACCCGAAAGACTGTACAAGTCTAGAGAAGCAAAATAGGGGAACGCATTCAAAAGCCAGATTCACAATATCCAGAGCGAAAGATTCTGTTACCGAGTGTTATACCATCCATGTGCAAGTTAATGGTTTTCAGGTTGAACATTTCTACTAAAAATAATCAACTAGAACAGCAGCTTTTAGCACCCCTAAAGGCCACTTCCACATGGGAGACATGGTTGTAATAAATTTCTGCACTCCAGTCCTTCCAAGGTCTTAGTAAGATTACTAGGGGATATTTCCGGGCAATCAAACCCTTCAGCAGCAAGAAACCAGCCATAAACAAGGATCAACCATTCGCCCCGTGCACAAGGAACCCTCGGACTAGAGAGGGTCAGATGTAACCAACCTTACCCCTGCTTATGAAGAGGTTGTTCTCATGCTTTGTACTCATTACTTGCAGATCACACAGGAACAAATCTTACTTTTTGTGAAGGCCAGCCTCATGCCTTCAACCCTGGAACCCGAAAGATTACACAACATACAAGAAGTGCTGTTCAGGGGTATTGTTCACAACAGTCAGCACAACCACAAATTACATTCCTTCCCCAATTAGGTATCCTAAACCTTACATCCATTGAAAAATCATTATAAACCCTAAAACTCCGACAATCATTAGTCTTAAATGTAACCTTTTATCAAGAAAATAGGTATATCATATAGTATTTCAACCATTTTCTGTACACCCATTTTGGTATCTAAGCCAGGAAAAGAGTGATTACTCTCTTGTCCTACATCTGTTTTTTATGTAACCCACAAAGCACTTCTTCAAGATTTTGACCCGCTTGGTCATGTCAAAGAATAACGGGTTATCATACATTAAGTAAGACTAATCCTATGAAAATGAAAGCAATAATTACAAAAAACGAAGGGCAAAGAACACATAATTGAGTATTCCTTAAAATCTAAATAATTACTTCATCTGAGTAACAGACCTCAAGGTCAAAATTAGATTTATTTTGTCCAATGAAGAAGAAAGATTTAGGAGGCAGCAGGTTATATTTTGGGTATTCATTCCACAAGAGCTCTTCCTAATTCCTCAAGATCATTAAGATAACAACAGTCACACAATTTCTTAATAATAACAATAAAACGGCAAGCATTTTAAACAATAGACATCTGGACATATTACTATAGTTTTTGTGAGTCAATACAACTTCATACGCAAGTATATTCACCAGCTTTATGCAGTATCCCTTGGAGACCGTCACATCATTCATGAAGTTGTCGTTATTAAGTTCTCCACATGAAGAGCTCCTAATTCATTTTTAATTCCCCTTATGTGTGACGCGAACACTTTTAAATCTTATTAGTATTCATTATTGTAGTAGGATGACTGTTTCAAGTATATAAAAATCAAGTATTATGATAACTTTTGGTGCTAAAAAGTTGTAGAACTACACCAATCAACTTAAGAAATAACAATATTAAGTTTATAATAACACTTTTGAAACCCAAATGCAGTTGAAAGGACTTTAGCTATAAAAGTGTCAAACTCCCTATCAGAATGGGGTGCATCAAGTATTTGTAAAACCAAGGAGTAATAAAAGTTTCCACACATAAAAATTGTATACTCTGACCCGATATCAACACCAAAACAGCTAACTAGTTTAGTATTTGGAACTGCCTTTCGCAGCAAACTAGTTTAGTATTTGGAACTGCCTTTAGCATGTTCCAAATCAAGAACGGAGCTGTGCCTTGGCACCACCTAGGTTTTGTATAATTGTATTATAGAACCAATACAACTATGTATTTTCCCACAAATTTCAAGAGATCCTAAGCAACTAGCACCCCCAATAATTTTGAGAACTCATCTCAAGGCCATAACTCAACAAATTCTCATTTATAGTTATAGCGATCGATAGGTCATATCTTTTTTTCTAGTCCTTTCTAGTAATCTTACCTAATAGAATTAAGAGCTCTACAGCTAGGTTTTTTTTGTTATATATGTCTACCAATTGCAATAGACCTCAATAAAAGAATACACGATTACACACCATAAATAAAATACAGTACCAACAATTCTTTCATCATTTTTTCATATTGGGACCAAATGAAATTACTTTTAGTTTCAATGTACTTCTTGTACGATTGAACTTTGAAAAATGAGTGGGAAATTTCAAAATATAATATTTCTACCATCATGTGAAAAATTCTGTTCAATTTTGGCACCAACCAAAATTGAATCCTAGCCCTGCCCCTATTCCAAATTTCTCAAGTCCCTTGCAAAATTTAGTAGTATCTTCTAGTCACAATACAGTATTTGATTGGACAATGTAGTTACAGGCTTAGAGCATCATAGCCTCATAGGTTATGCCGTCATTATTCAATGTTGTCTATCTAAAGGGTATTTTATCCTTGGCATCGTGGTCTATGGAGCAAGAGAGAGACGAAATCAAGTGAGATAGAAAGTTGGTGTTATGCGAGATAGAGAGTTGGTGTTATGGTGTAAAATATAGATATAGCAATACAATTAAATTTATCTCATGGTATAGCACTACAATCTTTGCTATTGTCTTGATTTCATTCCTTATCACCGTTTGTTTGCCTTTGAAGTGTGGGTCAGATCTGTTTCCATAGGTTAGGAATTGGGATACAAACTCTTGAGTGGAACTTACCCCTGAAAACTGGTTTGGAAGGGTAGAGTGCCTCCCAAGAGCTCATATTCGTATGGCCAACCCTGTACTTAGTTTCGTATGGCCAACCCTGTACTCAAAGAACTCACTTGGTAACCACCTTGGAAGGGAAGAATGCCCAGGAGCTTATATACACACGGCCAAGCTAATACTTAGCTAATGGGGGACTAGGTATTTAATGGAGGGTAAGTCGAACTAGCATGGTAATGGTGGCGGTGGACTAATATAGATGTATATAATTTAGAAAGAGTTGAAAAAGTTACCAAATATATGAGGAAATGTGAAAATGGAAGAGATTATAATCCCAAAACATGTAATCTAAGAAGCGCTACACATAAGCCCAATATCATGCTATAAAAGTAGGTGATTAGTCACAACACATTATGCTATAAAAGTGGTTTACTAGTCAATAGAGAGATTTAAAATGTAAAACAAACGTCTAAACAGAATCAATTTCTTTACATTATGGAAACTGAGGAGACTGGGAGGAACAAAAGAAAAATGCTAAACCATTAGAAACCTTTAAAATCCATGGAAGGCATGAAAACCCCACGGCCAAAGCCTTGGTACAGTGTCACTGCTCATTGTATGTTGCAATTCAACACAACCATGCCCAAGTCAAACTAACTAGAGTTCACTTTTGTTAAGTACCATATCCTTCCACAGGCTAAGTGCATTAGTAAAACAAACTAGAGTACTTATGTCCAAAAATATGCCATATTCTTCCACTAGCTAAGTACGTAACACGCTTCAAAATTGTAGAAAAATCCAATTCACATTAGCAACATCCAGAAATTTGGTCAAGTGAATAAAAAACATCACTTGTTGGGCAAATATCAAGCTAGATATCTGGTGACTCTGGTTTGTTTGACATTAGATGATTACTCAAAATCCTATAAACAAGTGATAAAGTGGTGATAATGAATCATTGTAGCAACCAATAAGTCCTATCAACACTCACAATTACAAACGAAATTCTATTTGACAATGAGGAATCAAAAAAAACTTATACGCATATTTTTCATACACAGATTATGTCAAGTATAAAACATTACCAGACCAGACAAATCGAGGAGATAATCTGGATAATCAAATAAAAGACATGTTTACAAAATGAAGAATATGAAGAAGTGCACACATAAATTTCTTGCACCCTTTGAACAGCCTTTGGCAGCGATCTTTTAGCTCCTCTGCAGTATGTTCCAAACTATGCACCTGTCAAATAGCAGATAAGTAGAGAACTAAACAAGCATAACCATCATCTCTTCGAAATTCCAACAGAGGAAGCTTGGATCAATCAATAAATGGTGGTCAATAAACAAATAAAACATGAGTTTCAATAATACTGAAAATAATGAGGCCAAGAATGTGAGTAATCTATGATGCATGGACTGTGGATCAATTGTTGCTATTTGATATTTCTACTGCATATAATAGTTGGTACGCACTGGGCAGCATACTAGGAATACCGGAAGTGGAACTCTAGCTCCTTGTCCTACTTAATCTGCTTGAATTGAATTTGGAGATTAATAATGACGACATGACTTTATTGCAAAATTTGTTTGACATTCATCGACTGGGCATGATCATAAAGAGAGTCAATTAAACAACTTCTCACTTCACTTTGATTCAATTGCACAACTTCTCACTTCACTTCAAAATGTTGCTACCATGCATCAACCATGCAAGGGCACCACATTTCCTAACTCTTGGTTGCGTTGATCTTTGATGAGCTAGGATGTTTGCTCTTCTGTCCCCAAACCTCATATCTTGTATGTTTCTTCGCCAAAATGGGAGAAGAAGGGTAAAGGCAAAAAAACTACAATTTTGCCTCAATTCATACCACCACCAGCAATACAGGGTTCAAAATGGTAGAATGGGCATGAGGTGAAGGTTTATAGACAGTGAAGCGACAAAATTGAATAAGTTTTGCAATTTCAAGTTTTTAATTTTTAAAAAGCACGTCGGTGGAGAATCTCTTACATGAACTTAAGGTCCTGGAGACAAATCAATGGCCAAAGTTAGAATAGGTTTGTTACTGATGGATACTGGGGAGTTCTCCGACTAAAATGTACACCATCATAGAGCAGTTAAATGATTAAGAACTTTTGAGATGTCTGAGCAAAAAGATTGATGTCAGACAACCGTCTAGCTCCTAATTACAAAGGAAAGGAACTTGCGTTAAAGAAGGGATCAAGCATTCGCAATACAGTGGGTCTTGTTACCAAACAAACTTGCAAGGATAAGTAAAACATTCTAGATCACCTTTGGGGACTTAAACCGAAGGAAATGGGCCCAACTATCAACTATATGCATGAAGCTATACAATAGCCTCCCTCACATGCAATTGTGCTTTGCACATGGAGATACACATTGATACATAGAGAAAAACTTATCACAAATGGTGAGACACATAATGTAAATAACCATGTTAGATTACTACCCATCCTAAAAGACCAAACTCTTAGCCAATTGAGCCAACAACATGTATCAAGCTATCCAGCAATTCCATGGATAAGAACGGGGACAGTTAATATACTTTCCTCAAATCACGCTATCAACTAGCTATATTCAAATTTGGTCATGCTAACCTCTGCCTGGGCAGAGGATAATATGCCAATAATTCCAAGCAAGTTCCGGTATCAATACATATCTCACGGATATTAATACACTTTCACAGATATCAATACACTTTTCTCAGATATCGATGCACATTTTACCTATAATCTTCCGCCTTTAGAGCGAAGCATTTTCCATTCAAATTTTTAGTGTCTATCGAACATTAGAAGTCACTTGCCATACTTTGACTGTTGGAAATGAATTGCGAACAAAATGCCATGTACCCATTTCAGAAAGCCGCTTCATAAACACATTGGTTTTTCTGAACTAAAGATAATCACTTAAATTTTAAATTAAAAAAAAAACACTAAAGCTGTTGGGATTAATAGGATAAATCCACATCAATAAGGCCAGTTCTACTCTAGAAAAAAAAAAAGATTATAATAATCCTGGTTCCATGAGTCCAAGTAACCATTTGACCTATAATCGCTTCATTCTAAAGACACGGATAACTTACAATTGCACCCCAAAAAAATGATTAATCATGTGATTTGATGCGCAAAAGTCACGCCATAACATGAATTCAAGGTAAAACAAAGGTAACCATTGCTTCAAGTAAAAGGTACGGATAATGCTACGACAAATAAGGAATCCATGTGGATCTTGTAGGAAACTAGAAATTTAGAAAAAGAATTAAAGGATGCATCTCCGATATATATAGAGAGATATATAGCTGTAAATGTCAAGGGATCACCTGTTTCTGAAACATCGGAGAATCGTCGAGATTGATAAATGCTCCCATTTCTCTTCCAGCAAGACTCTCTCTCTCTCTCTCTCTTCAGATTCAAGAGTTCAGGTAGAGCGGAAGGGGGAGGTCGCTGACTGCTCTCGGTGCATGTGCTTTGTAAAGGGTAATTTTGTCATTACAAGAGTTGGTGGATCGTCAACGCGGGAGCTTCTAAATACACACACCTAAAACATCTACGCACACATACTGGCGGCGTTGTTTTTTTCTTTTTCTTTTTTTCTTTACTACTCATGTACTGGCGTTGTCAAAAAAAAATACTCCCCTCCGTCCTATTTTGGTTGTTCATTTTCGTTTTTTGTCCCATTCTTTCAACATTTATATCTTCCAATCTACAATATTTTTCATAAATTTGAAAACTCTGTATTATAGATCTAATCGAGAATAATCAAATAAGATCCATATTGCATATTTTTAGAGATTCATTTTGGAAAATATAAGCGTTGAAAGAAGGATACGAAAAAAGAAAAGGACAACCAAAATGGGACGAATGGAATATACACTGGCATTGTCAAAGACTCGCATTTAGTTTGGATAATAACTTGAAATTTTTTCCCCAACTCTAAAAACACTCATTATCCATACTTTCAATCACCCTATCTCCAATTATTATTCTCATTTCTCTCTATATCTCTCTACTCATTACCTCTATTTTCAATTATTACCCTAATTTTTCTCTGCACCTATTACCCAAAAAATTTCAAAATATGATCCAAACAAGGCATCAATATTTAACTCCTTTTTTTTTTAAGTTTTATTTATCAAGGTATTTCCAACCCACACTCCATATCCCATTTCTCCATGTTGTTGGAGGAAAATGCTACTCAATCCGTACTCCATATCTTCCTCTATTTAAGAACTAGGGTTTGCCCATGCCTGAAGGCACTGTGCAACGTGAGATCTAATTAGTGGCAATTGTACATAATATTGTTTGAGAAATAGATGACGAGCCATAGAATTTAAGAAGCAAATCAATGATTATGATTTATAGAAAAATAAGATTCAAAAATCATTCCCCCTTATTATGTAGATATTGGAGTTTTTACTATTCACATTTTCAACTCATATTTTGTCAAAAACATAAATATTTCTACATTTAGTTATCATAAAGGTGCGGATCATAAAGGTAAAGTATCATTCAAAAGACATTCCCTAGTTAAGTTCAAAGGAGGGAGGAGCTTTAACCTGAAGAAATTTGTTAAAATGGAAGAGGAGAAAATCACTGAGAGGGAGAATGCTTTGAAGAATATTATTACCAAGATGGAAGAGGGTGAGATTGATGATAGGGAGAAGGATGCCTCTAATTCTTTGGAGTATTAAGTTCGTTTTTTGGCTTTGTTAGAGGCTTTCTGGTTTTGTTTCTAGCTTGGATTGGCAGGTTTAGGTTGCAGTGCGGATTTTGTGTTTTTTGGTTTTGATTTGAGTCTTGTGTTTTGTTATTTTGGGCTTTAGGTATGGGTATGTTTTCTTTTTCCTTTTCAGTGGTTGGCATCTTGCCTTCTTGATTTGTTTTGTGTAGAGACCTGTATAATTTTTAATTATCAAAATGTTTTATTAATGTCTATCACGCCCTAGATTTTCAACACAAAACATAAAAATTTCCGATAAACAATTCCTCACAATAATACAAATAATACCCTCAGAGATAGTTCATTCCCATAATTGCAAATTAAGTTCAAAGTTTCTATTCTGGCTTGACGATCCAATTAGCATAATAGAAAAGAAGGTTTAGGGTTTACTGTAACGCCCCTAATTTTAGGTACGTTAATGAAAGAAATTTATTACAGAATTAGCGAGTCACTGCTCATTATTACAAAACGGCTCTCATAGGAGCAATTGAAGTTCAAAAGACAACAAAAAGGAAACTAAGAGGTCCTATTCTACGGCTCCTCTTGCTCCTCCAACCTAGCGAGTTCTTCTGCTCCGTACGCCTCCAAGGTGAATAGGTCGCCCTGTTCGTCTATCAAATCTGACATATTATACCGGCGTCGCCACCCATATAATATGCCAGGG
>BPLS01030812.1:102444-139996 GCA_019656275.1 Rhododendron kiyosumense | reverse complement strand
GATTTGCCCACTAACTCAATAAATAGGCAAGGGTACACTAGGAAATATAATAATCATCTTAGGTACTAATATATATACACACATATATATATATATATATAAGTGGTTGAAATCCCAATAAAATAATATTAAAGGGTACTTTGGTAACTATGCACTTTTGATTAAAATAATGGTACTTTCCCATGTGATTAAAGAAAATGCTTAATTTAATGATCCAATAGTACTTTGAAAGATTTACCCTTTTATCCAATGGACAAAACTTCCCCTAACATCTATTATCCAATGGATAATAGTTATTATGTAATAACTCTGAATTTTATGGAATAAAAAGTTATTTTTATTATTCGAGTTATTTATTTTAATTGCTTGAATTGCGTAAATTCTTGAATTTTGCCATAATTGCACTTTGGTCCCTCAAGTTTCAATTCTTACACTTTAGTCCTACTTAGCAAGCCTAGTTAGCATCCAACTATCCGGTTAGGGTAACTAAACCGAAAAGTTCCCTAGTCTTGGCAAAATGACCGTTTTGCCCCTTGTTGGAACTTTTGAACCTTTTGGACCCTAGACTTTAAATTTTAATATCCATTTTCTTTTAATCTTTTTGGATTATTTCTTTGACCATTGGACAATGATGGTTAGGGGGATTATTATCCATTGGGTAATAGAATCCCAATTGTTTATATTAAAAAGTAAACTTACTTTATTGTACTTTTTGATTACTTTAATATTTTCTTTGGCCTAACAACTATTATCCATTGGATAATAGATGTTAGGGGAAGATTTGTCCATTGGATAAAAGAGGTAAATATTCCTAAGTACCATTAGATCATTTAATTAATTACTTTCCTTAATTTGGAGAAAAGTACTATTACTTTAATCAAAAGTAATAGTGACCAAAGTACCCTTTAATTATTCTTTATTGGGATTTTTCCTACCTTTATGCATATATATATATATATGTGTATATATGTATTGTACCTATGTTGCTTATTATAATGCCTAAAGTGCCCTAGGATTTATTGTTAGTTTGTGAGTGAATCCTAGTCTTTATTCTACCTTGGATTTCAAAGTACCCTAAAACTATTTGTTTATTTGATTTTCTTACACTTGTATGACATATATAGGTGTGTGTGTATATATATATATATATATATATATATATTACCTTGCAATAGAGAGAGAGAGAGAGAGAGGAGAGAAAGGAGGGAGAGAGGAAGGAGAGAGGGAAGGAGATTTGATGTTATTCTTGCTTTGATTTGTGAAGTGTACTTCAAATCCTTGAAACTTATTTCTTCCAAAATCAAATCCTTACACCTTTGTACTCCAATATTTACCTAGCAAACTTCTCAACCATTGGATTGTGTACAATTCTCATCTCAACCCTCCATTTGTTCCAAGAATATCACCAAGGTACACCATAGCCTTACAACCTAGGATTTTCATTGATTTTCCATTGATTTTTCCTTTGATTTTCCATTAAAGTTGGAATTTTCTTAACCCTTGGATCATGTACCAATCTCATCTCATCCTTCCATTTGATTCAAGAATCCAATCTAGTACTAACCTAGCCATACAAGCCTAGGATTTTTCCTTGATTCATGCTTCAAAGTTGGATTTGTTTTGATTTAAAATTGGGGAATGAAGGAGAGAGAGAGGGCCGGCCATAAGAGAGAGAGGGGGCCCTCCTTGCCTATAAATAGAAGCTCATTCTTCACTTGAAAATCACACCTCAAAGCAATTGCTCCTCCTTCTCTCTAGAAATTCCAAGTTCTTTGTTCTTAGTTCAAGTTCTCTTTGTTTTTTTGTAAGTTCTTGAGCGAAACCCCGAGCCACTTCCAAAACCACCCGACGGTTCTAAAAGTAGAGTAGTAGTAGTTAGTTAGTTGTTTCTAGGGAAAGTTTTCCAAAACTTTTCCTTTCAAAGCAATCGGAGGGCCGTTACGCTGCCGAATTTCACCCAACGTTCAAGCCACCGCCAAGAAGAACGGTAGTCATTCCTATCTATTTAGTAGTTATCCTTATCTATCTAGTAGTAATCTTTTCTAGTTTTCAAAAGCTTACTTTGATTTTGTAAAGAAGTTGTGATCTTACTTTGAAATTTTTTACTTACTTGTTATAAGCTTAAAAGTGACTTTGAATGTGGTTTGAAAAGTAAAAATGCATGATTATGTTGTTTATGGTATTCAAGCATGCTACATGGCTTAGATGTTGTTATTTTGCCATTTCGAAGTTGGAATAATGTTTGTTGTATGTAAAAGTCTCACACGCGGAGTCTCGCATGCAAACGTGACACGAAAACCAAGAAAGTAGACATATGGCACCTAGGGTGTGTTTAACAAGGTTGTTGTGCTTTTCCCGGTTGGAAAGTACTTTGGAAACCACATAATGACCATTTCGAGGGTATTATGTGAATGTGTGTGTGTGCCAATGGGAACTCGGTGCGGCGGAACCATTGTGAGGATACTCGAGAGTCCGGAACGGCGGAATCGAGGTTGGGTGTGTTGTCTTGGTTATCCGCGTTACAGAGCCAATGAAATGTGTGCCAATGGGAACCCGGTGCGGCGGAACCATTGTGAGGATACTCGAGAGCCCGGAACGGCGGAATTGAGGTTGGGTGAGTTAAAAAGGTGTTTTTGATAAAGTGTAACAATGAAAAGGTTAACGATGAGTCAAACGCCAACGGTAGTTACAAGCGAATGTAAACATGTTAGCTTATTCCCTGCTTATGTACTTATCATGTGGAAATCAATGTTAGTTAAGTAGGATATACTATTGGGGTTTCGTAGCTCATGGTGTTGCCTTTGTGGTGACCCTGGCATATTATATGGGTGGCGACGCCGATATAATATGTCAGATTTGATAGATGAATAAGGCGACCTATTCACTTTGGAGGCGTACGGAGCCGAAGAACTCGCTAGGCTGGAGGAGCAAGAGGAGCCGTAGTATAGGACCTCGTAGCTTCCTTTTTGTTATCTTTGAACTTCAATTGCTCCTATGTGAGCCGTTTTGTAATAATGAGCAGTGACTCGATATTTCTGTAATAAATTTCTTTTATTAACGTACCTAAAATTTAGGGGCGTTACATATTAGGCCACAAAAAATAATAAAGTAATCAAAAAGTACAATAAAGTAAGTTTACTTTTTAATATAAACAAATTGGATTCTATTACCCAATGGATAATAGTTCCCCTAACCATTATTGTCCAATGGACAAAGAAATAATCCAAATTGATTAAAAGAAAAAGAATATCAAAATATAAAGTCTAGGGTTCAAAAGGGTCAAAAGTTCCAACGAGGGGCAAAACGGTCATTTTGCCAAGACTAGGTAACTTTTCGGTTTAGTTACTCTAACCGGATGGTTAGATACTAACTAGGCTTGCTAAGTAGGACTAAAGTGCAAGAAATGAAACTTGAGGGGCCAAGTGCAATTATGGCAAAATTCAAGAATTAACGTAATTCAAGCAATAAAATAAATAACTCGAATAATAAAATAATTTTTTATTCAATAAAATTCAGAGTTATTACATTTACAATCCAACATGATCAAATGATAGTTATAATAGAAATTATTATTACACACTACATGAAAAAATGAGAATATATGACGAAATGGTGGTGAGGAAAGTAGATTTCGTCTCCAAATACACCTATTTTGTGAGGAAAATATTTTTTCGTCACCAATTAAGAGGGTAGAAAAATTTAAGGTGAGGAAATTTTATTTTGTCGCAAAAAACAGTTAATAAGTGATGAAAAAATAAATTTTGTCAGTAAAAGGGTGGACAAAAAACATAAGGTGACGAAAAAATAAATTGGGTTAATTCCAGATACACCCCCTATACTTAGGTCATTTTTCAACTACACCCCATCTACTTCATTTTTAATCACTCGCACCCCTTGTACTTAAGACTAGTTTGGAACTGTTAGTATTTCCGTCCAAAGTAACGAAAAAGACTGAAATATACCCATTTGTATTCCCTTTCTTTGAAAAATCATAACTTATTCATATAAGGTCCAAAAATACTCAAACCAGCACCCAAACTTGCGTAACATCCATATGTATCTACTGTAAAAATTGAAAAATTAGTTATCAACCAAATATTGTCCAAATTTCAAAAAAACAAGCTGTTCTACAGAAAAACAAGGCAGCCAATCATGTCTTCAGAGAAAATCCATAACTATTCATTTCAACTCCAAAAATATTGAAACCAACTCTCAAAGTTTTGTAACGTAAAGTATTATTCTCAGTAAAAATATCAGATTCATAACTTAATAGGATAGTTCCCAGAAATAAAAAGAAGATGGCTCTACCCAGATTTCGAAACATGTGTATCAGTTCATATTCCAAAAATCATAACTAATTATGTGTTGATTGGTTTTGCACGTTCTTGGTATCAAAATTTCGTCTTTAAACGTACTTTAAAAGTCATGAAGACTTCAAAAATTGAATCATAGCAAAAGGTTTCTCAAAATACGAATTTGTGATGGTCCAGAAAGCTGTCAAGAAAGTTTAAGAAGTTACCGGCAAAAAAATAAGTTTTCAGATGAGAGAATGGTGACGGGATTTGGTGGCTCATGGTGGAACTAAGGTGGGGGCATGGAAGAACACCATCCTCCTCCTCTTTCTTCAAATTTCGTAGCTCCCTCCCTCAAAAATTAAAGTACATGTTTGACTAGTTTTTACTAAGATGATAAAAAAAAATGTTATAACCAAATATATTTACACATGCATGAGTGTAATTCTAGGTGTCAAATTGGCCATGTCATGTGTCTATAAGCATGACATGTGTACTTGCATGCGCAAGTGATCCCAGAAGCCCGAGCACATGCGTAGACGAGAAGCTGTCCGGGTTTCAGTCTCAAAAAAATATGAAATTTACACAGTACCCTAAATAAATTATTCTTAGAATAACCCCATTCTCGAAATTTCAAGAAAAAATCCAAAACACATAGATTTGAAATGTCTGGCCAATTAACTTGTAAAATATGTTAATGACTCCGTCCTCGACCAATAATTAATAGTAGTGATGAATTATCATTGTAAATGGGTTTTGGGATCAATTTGGTCTTAGAAAAGATGTTTTAAAAGGGAAAATTTCCTCCAACAAGCCATTTACTTGCTTTTCCGTTATTTTGGACGGAAATACTAACAGTTCCAAACTAGTCTTATGTACAAGGGGTGCGAGTGATTAAAAATGAAATAGAGGGGGTGCAGTTGAAAAATGACCTAAGTATAAGGGGTGTATTTGGAATTTACCCAAATAAATTTTGTCGCTAATCTGTTTCCTCCACATATACTTGCAGCCATTACATAATGAAATAATAAATACTTTGGGTGACTAATTTTTTTTTGTCTTCCATTTTAAAGAGGGAATTCTTTGTTTTTGGTAACATCGACACTTCTGCAGTGACCAAAATATAACACACTACGTCGTTTTAAGTTCCTGTAACGACCCTGATTTTTGGTCGTTAAAAATTTCGTTAAATATTTGAATTTTATTTGAATTTCCTTAATTTCCTTGTAGTTTGTCAAAATTACATTTTTGCCCCTTGAAAAATTATTTCTTGACGCTTTAGTCCGCTTAGCAAACCTAACTAGCTTTTAACCATCCGGTTGAAGAAACTAAGCTAGGAAGTTACCTAGTTACTTTTCCCTAACCGCAAAATGACCGTTTTGCCCCTCGTGAACCCTTTGAACTTTTTGAACCCTAGACCAAGAATTGATTATTCTTTTTCTTTTAATTATTTTGGTTTTAATCTTTGTCCATTGGACAATAAATGTTAGGGAAACTATTATCCATTGGATAATAGAAACCCCATTTGTTTATATTAAAGTTTACTTAGTTAAAGTACTATGAATAGTAAAAAGTAACTTTTTGATTACTTTAAAGTACCTTTTTGGATTATTTTAATGTTTAATCTCCCTAGCAACTATTATCCATTGGATAATAAAAGTTAGGGTGGTTATTATCCATTGGGTAAAGGTTAAATCTTTCACCTAGTACATGGATGAATTAATTTAGTCTTTCTTTTTAATTCCCATGTGACAAAGGTACTACTATTTTAATATAAAAGTTGCCAAATCACTATTGTCCATTGGACAATAGAAGTTAGGGGATTTATTACCCAATGGATAAAGGGGTTAATCTTTCACCAAGTACAAGGATTTTAATAAATTAATCTTTTTCAAAAATCCCATGGGTTGATATACAATATTTTATTGGAGGATTTTAATACCTAAGATTTCTTAGGTACTCTTTTATTATTCTTTATTGGGGTTTTTGATCTACCTAGATACATTAGTACATGATTGATTAGTTAATTGCCTTAAGTGCCACGTGCCAATTCATTGGGAAAATCTTGCCCTTAAATCTTTTGATCTCAAAGTACACATAATCTTCATATATCTCTTATATGCATGTATATATTTATGTGTGTGTGTACTAGAGAGAGAGAGAGAGAGAGAGAGAGAGAGAGAGAAAATCGAGAGAGAGAGAAAATCGAGAGAGAGGCCGGAGAGAGAGAGAGGGAGAGAGAGAGAGGAAGGGAGGAGGAAAGAGAGAGGAAGATTGGTTGGTACTTCCCATTGATCTCCCATTAATCTTCCATGATCTTGGTGTATCTATTCTTCCTTGCTAGGAAATCACCTCTATTGTACTCTTGTATACACCTTGCACTTGTTTGAACCATTAGATCTTGTACCAATCTCTTTCTTGCCCACCAAGGATCCATCCTAGCCATCCAATTGATCCAAGATCAAATCTTGGTACAAAGTAGTCATGCAAACCTAGGATTTTCCCTTGATTTGTGCTTAAAAGTTGGATTTGATTAGATGTACTTCTTGAACACCTAGCAAGCTTCTTGACCCTTTGATCATGTACCATTTCCATCTCAACCATCCATTTGATTCAAGAATCCAATCTAAGGACACCATAGCCATGCAACCCTAGGATTCTTGCATTGATCTTCCATGATCTCTTGCCAAGTGTCAAGATGAAGCTTAGAAAGAGGGAGAGAAGAGGGCCAAGCTCTTGCCTATAAATAGAAGGCCATTCTAAGCCTTTGAACTCACACCTCAAACAATAGCTCTTCCTTCTCTCTAGAAAACCATTTCCAGTTTCTGGGCAGCCACTGTCCCTCGGAAAATCCCCAGTTTTCTCCTGTTTAGAGTGGTTTTTAGGATCAACTTCCTTCTGGAAAGTTGTATAGCACTTCGAAACCTTGAAGTTAGGCTCAAAAATCACCCCAATCGGTTAAGAAATGACCAAGATATCGTCATCCGAAGTTCAGTGAAAAATCTGGATTTTCATTTCTGGACAGCTCACTGTCACTTTGTTCATCCCCATTTTTCTCCAACCTAGGTTCGTTTCTAGGAATAACTTTCTTCACGAGAGTTGTAGAGGGTTTAGAAAGCTTCGTTCTCGACCCAAGAACGACTCTATTCGGCCAAAGATTGACCCAGTTATTGCCGTCCGAAGTTCGGTCCAGATTCGGAAGTTTCACCGCCCGTAGGATTTTCCAACTTGCTTATTCGGCCCCGACTAGTTTCGGATCAAGGTAGTTATCCCTATCTATTTTTCAAGTAAAAAAGTAATTTTACATTTCAACTCTATGTTTGTATAAGTTGCATGACGTTTTGGATGTACTTCGATCGTAAGCTAAGGTTATCTTTTGAAATTGAAAATGCATGTTTTACTTACGAGATGTTTCAAGCATGCTATGTACCTAGAGTTGGATGATCTTGTTGTGTTAATTTCAAGGCTTGATTGAATGCTTGTTGGTATGAAAAGTCTCACACGCGGAGTCCTGCATGAGAATGTGACACGATAACCGAGAAAGTAGAAACATGGCACCTAGGGTGTGGATAATGATGAGATGTGTTTCGAAACCGCGATGTGGCCGGACTTGGTAGCCCGTTGTGTGAATGAAAACCGTAATGTGGCCGGACTTGGTAGCCCATTGCGTGGGTTGTGAAAACCATAAAGAGGCCGGACTTGGTAGCCCTTTGTGAAGATTGCCGATAGGGCCGGACGTGGTAGCCTTGTTGGTAATATGGCTTAGTTTTCCGTGGAGAGGAGCCAATGCAAGTTTGTGTGCCAATGGGAACCCGGTGCGGCGGAACCATTGTGAGGATACTCGGGAACCCGGAACGGCGGAACCGAGGTTGGGTGTGTATGGCTTGGTTATCCGCGGTACGGAGCCAATGCAAACGATTTTGAAAGAAGGTTTTATAATTGGAAAATGATTGACACGGTCTACGACGAGTCGCGTAGGAGAAACAAAGAGAAACTTGGACACCAAAGAGAATATGGTTGTGCTATCGTTATTTGTTTAATTTCTATGATCGTCTGTTTGTAAGTTATGGGTTAGCGGGTATGGGGTTACTCTACTGAGCGTTGTAGCTCACGGTGTTGCCTTGTGGTGACCCTGACATATTATATTGGTGGCGACGCCGATATAATGTGTCATACCTTGTAGATAATCGAGACGAACAGTTCACTGTGGAAGCTTTTGGAGCAGAGGAGCTTGCTAGGATGAAGAGACAAGAGGAGCTGTAGTTAGGAAGCCTTAGTTTCCTTTCTTTTGTAATATTGAACTCCTGTGGGGGTTTTGTTGTAATAAGAGCAGTGACTCTCTTTATTTTCTGAAATAAAATGTCCTTTTAACGTACCCTAATTTTGGGGGCGTTACAGTTCCTCTTTTCCAGAGAGGGTGAAATTATTAGTAAATACTGTTTACTGTGGTAAGGCATATAATTGGCAGGTATTGTTGGTGTGTACTGTCCCCAGTGTAATAATATAGGTAGGTTAATTATCAGCCTTTGTTGCAGGAAAATCTACGTAGGTAGACTAGTAATAGTAACTTGTATAGTATTTTAGTTGTCAGGAGTAACTTTTAGGATGCCACCAATTATATACGATGATGTAATGAGTGATGTGTAACGTTGTACTGTTAACCTCTTCCCCGCCTATAAAAGGAGGGTTCCCCTCATTGTAAAAACCAGACTGAAGCTAGTAAGCAATAACATCAGTGTCTTCTTAAAATCCTGTGTCATATATTCTCTCTCTTTGCGATCCTACCTTCTTTGTGTTTGTACCCACTTAGTACACCGTATCTAAATTTCCCCTTTTCTCTCACGCACAACACAAAACGATGGCTTTGTTCGGTTGCCTTTTCATTTTCGTTTTAGTTTTGGAAACCAATCATTACCCTACTTCTTTCCCCAATCATTACCCTATTTTTTCAATTATTACTTTCTCATATCTCTCTATCTCTCTCCAATCATTACCCCTATTTTCAATCATTACTCTATTTCTCTCTCCACTTACTACCAAAACTAAACAAAATTCCCAACCAAACACTGCAGATATTTTTCCCTAATTAGTTCTTGTATCTTGTCGGCTTCTGTCAGTTCTACGCATGTGCTCTACAGCTCTGGTATCTCCGCCTCCTTAATTGGTTCCTCTCTCCGGTACTGGTCTCCCTCTCCCTCTCTCTCTCTCTCTTTCTCTCGGCGGTGGTGATTTATTTAGGGTTTGTTTTTTTGAAATTAGGGGTTTGGGTTCTTTCGACAGATGGGTTTCTGCGGTTGTAGTTTCGGGACTGAGGCAGTGGTGTGGTGATATTGGTAATGGCGGAGGTGAATTTTCAGTTGCAGGGGTGCTCCTTCTGGCAATGGCTGTAGGTAATCTAAGTTAGTGGTACCTCTTCTTTCTTCAAGAGAAATCCAAGTCCTATTTGAGATCCATATGCATAGAGCATTGCTCTTATTTTAGATCATTCAATTGTTTGGAAATTCGAGGGTGAAGAGATTTGGAGATTTTTGTGTAATCAAGGACCTAGGGTTGCGGTTTGGATTTTTTATGCTGGATTGGGGAAACACATCCATTTAGCTAGCAATTTTCCCTCTTTTTTCTTTTACTTTACTCTTTCCTTTTCCATTTCAGATTGCATGTTCAAGGGTTTTTTTGTGGGTCTTCGATGCAATAGTTGCTTCGACAGGATCGACCATTGATATTTTACCGAAATTTTAGTCGGAGTCACACCTGGTTGTGACATGTAAGCTATATTTTGGAAGCCAAAAAAAAAAAAAAGATACGTTTCACTGGGGAGCCATAAAAAAATTGTACAGTCTCACTACCAAAAGGGGGGCTTTTTGTCTTGTTTAGAGTAGCCTTGTATATCTGCTACTTATGTTGGTAGAAACTAGAAAAAGTGACCTTGATGTGTTTTGTTTTACTTGAATCCATTTGTTGTTACATGTGCATCAATAAAACTAGCATTGCACCCATTCAATGCAATATTTTTTTCTATCACACATGGCTAGATATTGCAATATTTCCTATCAAATTTGTCCTATTTGCATCCAATGTCCCTCTTTACTATACTAGTGACAACAGTCAGTTGGTAATCGATAATAGCATGGCAGTAAAGACCATAATGTTTGATAACAATTCGAATTATGATTGTTGAGTAATCAGGTTGTTAGTTGATTGTTGAGTAATCAGGTTGTTAGTGCGGACAGAAATGGCTAAAGGAAGAGGATAGAAGGATGGACAAGAGGTGGATAGACTTACCAAATAAGATGTCAAGGGAATATTTGATGGAGAAAACAATGTAAAAGCTTTGTTTTGCCAAGGCCAGGTTAGTACCATCCATCCATTGTAATTTTAGTGCAAGGAGCATAGGGTTTTGGGGATAAAATTTCCTTCTTTTGTTTCATGTTTACTAAATTTTTTGAAAATTGCGTCTGACAAACTTTGTGTGAGCAAATTTATGTGAATAGACTACTGATATTCAAGTGTTGGCATGCCTAGCCAATTCAAGGTAAATAATTTTTAGTTTTCATTGTCACAAACTTCATTTCTACCAATTTATATCAGCAGATTACTAGTATTCACCTATTGGCATGCCTAGCCAGCTCTACGTATGGTATTTATGCATCTCCGTCTGCATGTTTTTCTATTCAATAGCTTCTAGGCCTCATGGAGGTCATTCTGATGTGTCTTTGATGGCATGAGTCCAATTGGACAATTTTGAGGCTAATAATTTTTTGGTTTTATTTATTTGTCAAGCACACATAGCTCTTAATGACATAAATTGCTGTTGTTGAAAGTTTCAAAAAGGCATTGGTTTGGAGCCGAATGATGGTTGGTGATAGTTTCTCACTTTACTTTTTGCGTATACTCGAATATTGTTATACCATCCTAATTAACTACAAGTTGGTTGGTATTTGCAAAATGTGAACTTGACTATTTGCTAATAGAGCAATATTCTGTCATCTTGTTTGTTTTATAATGGGAAGGTTGCTTTCATGTTGAAGGTCCCCACAAAATCCAAGGTAACAGTGCTGTCCCTGCTATTTTAGACGTCAACATTCTTGATGAAGTTGTTCCAGTAAGTCTCAACATTTAGCATTGGGCACTTAGTTTTACTGGCATGTGAAGTTTTCTACTTGTATGACAGTTTTCATCTTGTGAAGTGTAAATAGTAAAAGGGACATAAAAGTAAGATTTGTGAGTGTAAACTAAGTAGAGAACTCTTGCATTCATAGGTTTATCTTGTTGCAAAAAGTATGGCGTGTGGTGTTTGTTTTCCTTGTGTGTTTGTGTACTTGTAAATTGGTCTCTCTTGTTTTATTTTTTTTGTAACTTTGTGTTTGTAATGGAGGTAGTTAGGGATTGATCTCTGTGGAGATCCTTGTTGTATAGCCAGAGCTATTCCTCTCATAAGTTCTATGTGTGTTTGTGCTTTAATGATAGTATAGTTATAAAAAAAAAAAAAAAGTTTTGAAATAGAGTTTGAGCAGCCCATTTACCACATGATTGTTTTTCCCCTTTGATTTATATTCATATTATATTTGAAAAACTTCTGCTAGACTTTGGGATATTTGATTGATGAGATTCTAAGAGTTATTGGTGGAGTGGGACCAAAGTTTTTAATTGTAAATGGAAAGTAGAAATTCAAGCCACTAATTAGGTTGTCCAAACCTTTGAATCTGAAACCTTTGAATTAAGCAAACTAAATTTTTGATGACAAGGGACACTCCTTATGAAACCATTGTTAGCAAATAACCCTGTAAATTATTTACTTTGTCAATTTCTCGTTTGTGGAAAATAGGGAAGGGTAGTAGAATTGTTTCATGTTATACAGGAAAAAGAATATGTTTAAGGGTAGTAGATGCTCTTAAGAAAGGTAAGGCTGATGAGATGATCTCTTTTATTAAGAAAGGCGAGGCTGATGAGCTGATCTCTTTTATAGCAGTTGGTTTGTTTTCTGTCTATATGCGAATTTGATGCTTAAGTTGATCAACAGAATGACCTCAACAATGAAGTAGGAAAGGGTAGCAGTGTTACAAATGCTCACTCTCACCTCGATACTCTTTAACCGCGCACTCATTCGAAAAAAGATATTTCCGAACAACTAGTTGCGAACGTGGGTGATTTAAAAGTAACAGAAAATGTTTCAACTAATGGGAAAAATCTTAAGGACCAGTTCTACATGAAACAACGAAAGGGAATTTACACATTTGCTTGTGGAAGATGGAGAACATAGAAGTCAGGTAAAGCACTACCCTTAAAAGATATGATACTTGGCCTTCTTTAAGTTGTACATTTTTTTTGTTGTTTATTGCCATTTGATTGCTGGTGAATTTCTCTATGCTCATTATGGAATTGCAATTGGTATCCAACTTTAGTTTAATGGCAGTAGCTAGCTCCTCCCAATTGGTATCCAACTTTAGTTTGATAGCCCTCCCAATTGGTACCCACCCCCTAAAAAATCAGCTTGTTTCTTGCTTTCCAAACTTATCATGTGAAAAAATGACCATGTGATTATAGCAAAGCCTTGTAAATGATGCTACAATTTAGGTCTTCCTCCTCTATTAGGACTAGTGGTGTATCTGTGAACGGGGAGTATGTAACTGTAACGACTCTGATTTTCAATAAATAAAATTTTATTTAAATATTTGAATTTATTATTTTAATTACTTGGATTGTTTTTAAAATTCCTTTTTAATTTTTAATAATCTGTTATAATTGGATTTTAGTCCTTAAAAATTATATTACTAGAAACCCTATTTGGCAAAAGAAGGAGTTTCCAACCGATTAGTTAGAGAAACCAAACCACCATTTAACCTAGTTACATTCTCCTAACCCTAATTGGACCCTTTTGACCATCTTTGAGCCTTATGAACCCCTGTCAACCCTAATTGAACCTTTGAACCCTATGAAGTAATCATTTTACTTCCATGTTTAGTCATTCCAACCCTTAATTATCACCAATATTCCTTTGTCCTTTAGACAATAAAAGTGAGGGAAAATATTATCTCTTGGACAATAGATATTAGACTTGCCAATGAATGTATATATATAATATGACAAGACTAGTCATACCAAAGGAAGTAATCATTTTATTCCCATAACAAGCCATGTCAAACGCTAATTATCACCAATATTCCTCTAACCATTGGTTAATGAATGCTAGAGAAATTTTTGACCATTGGTTAATAACATTTTGGTTGCCAATGAAGCCTTGATTTGACAATACAAAATCATGAACCAAAGAAGCCATCATTTTGCTTCCTAAAAGTAGCAACCTTAGTCTTGCCATGCATACAAGTCTAAGATTAATAGGCCTAACCCTAAATTGCCCACCAAAGCTACTTTCCTAGATTCTCTAAGTACATATATGTGCTTATATATATAGGTATATGTAGGGGGATGAAAACAGTTAGTGTTCTGAACAACACTAAATTGCAGCGGCTTCACGTGCCTTTACACCGGAACCCTAGTTCTCCGTCGGAACCCTAATCTGCAAAACAGACAAGGGGTGAGTGCACCTTTGCCTCTCGTGGCAAAGGCCCTCCAATGCCTAAGTTAGTATCTCGTACTAATAAACAACCCTAATTATCAGTAGGAAAGCAATAAGAGATGGCCAAATATTGCGTACCTTTTACCTCCAGGTTTACCTCGTATTTATAGGTTCTCGGATGCTTGCAGCCCAAGCATCCCTGTTGCCCTAGGATTCCTACCTTGTATAGGAAACCTAGTATCTTGTGGATTCTCATTCCCTTATCTGTACAATCTCTTAATCTTTATGGGACTCTCAGTCCTTTTGGGACTCTTTCCCATAATTATCCGTACACCCCACGCACGTTGGGTCTCTTGTATCGCTCCTATATACTCAGGATCTCATTCTTTTACAGAATGTTACCGTTCTGGAGCATTCTTGCCACGTCATGATTTAGGGCAACTTCTTCCACTGTTCGGCCTCCTCTTTGCCGAACAGTCCTCCTGGATCGATGAACTTACATACAACTGGTTCATGTCGTTATATCTGGACAAATGACTTCACATGTCCTTGTCCTTATCAGCCGAACAGACTGTCTGAACCAATGACTTTACGCGTCACCGGTCCACATCGCTGCTCATCGCACTGCCCGGCGATAGACTCATCATGCCTTACACGTGCCCTTAATACATCACGTGTTCGGCAGCTAATCTTTCTGTTCGGGAATACCTCCCTATAATTGCTCCCCAGCTATACCCGCTTGCCGCTGTTCGGGGGCAGTGGGTGAAGCTCTTAGAACAACAATTTTGGACCACTCTTGTCAGCTCCGGGCAGCTATTCGATTGATACCCTTTAAGGTGCTTTGGCAGCTTTGCCATTATACCGTCTCGGGGTAATAATTCCACGTGGCGTATTTCGTACCCTCTGCATTTAATTCGAACTGACGTTTCCCTCAAACGTCGTTAGCGTAATCTCCGCTTTCCGTTACTTTAACTCGTAACGGCATGGAGAGAGACGTTTTGTCTCCGTTCCCAACCCTTAAACCTCTGAAGGGTTTCATTTGGGCTTACAGTTTCAAATCATTTTCTCGTCTTCTTCACCCTGAGCGACTTGAAATGCCATCGCCGCAATCTGCAACCTCCGACACCGTCGTAGTTCACCTCGTAAGGCTCTTCGCTCCTTCTTATTCATCAGTTTTAGGGATTTATTCGTATCCTCTTTATTCGTTTCATAGTCCTCTCCATATTTCAAATGGCGAATGAGGGCAATAGCGGCCCTAAACTAGGAAAATTTAGGAAACTCTGCAAAACTCCGTCAGCCATGGCGGCTTTTAGGATAAAGTACAATGTTCCTGACAATGTGGGGCTCAAACTCGCCCCTTTAGATGCAGACAGGGACGGGGGTACATGGGATAGGATGTGTATCCCTATCGTAGCCATTGTTGAGGGGGGAGTTAGATTTCCCCTCCATCCACTACTTCGCCAGGTCCTGAACTGGTATCGACTCACACCAATGCAAGTCTCTAATAATTTCTTTAGATTAGTAATGGGAGTTGTAGCTCTAAACAGAATTTTGGGGACCCAACTGGGAATCTGGGACATCCAGTGGTGGTATAGCATCATGCTTAACCCCGAGTACAATACCTTCTATTTCAAAGTTAGGAAAGCAGAGAAGCGTCTCGTGCTAAATTTACCAGACTCTGCTCGTGATCATGAGATCGATTTTCTGTACGTTACTGGAGCATTCAAACCAGTAGGTGAAGATGGCGAAGTGGTGGGCTTCCACTGCCCCCACATATGGGGCTACCCACGTATGCTCCTGATTTCAACTTTTCCTCATAACTTCTGTTTTAATGCTTTGTTTTAGTCTCTGACCTTTATTATGCTTCCAACCGTGCAGCGGATAACGCGAACAAGCGTCCTAGGGCTGAGCCTAGCTACATCCGAACAGCGGAGATAAATAGGATCCTAAGGTACAAAGGCGAGCCAGGCACCTCAACATTTGGTCGGGGTCGTGATGCCAGCGTATTGTTAGGCTACGATCCCGCCTATAAAGGATTTATAGACAGGAGGCTAGCCCACCCGAGCACCAGCGGTGCTTCAACCTCAACAGCTCCTCAACCTCAGAGTTCAAGGTTGCAGGCCGAGGTCACACTTGCCGGACAGCCGGGTGAAGTGACCATACCTGTAGGCGTTCCCGCAACTCGTGTGGTGCTCAGGAGGTCAAGGAGAAGGCAAATTGTACTTGATCATCAGACCGAGCAGCTCATTCCCCTTGGCGTCACAAGCCAATCATCATCCTCCGGCTACTCTCGATCTTCTCCTGACTCAGGTACAATGGCTTGTCAGCCACTCGACCTCAGCTCCCTCCTAACTGTCCCAACGAGGGGACGTGGTGCTGCCACCAGAGTGGCGTCCACTGGTGCTCCTCCCCCACGATCTCGTCGCACTAAAGGGGGGTCAACAAGGTCATCCTCATCAACACATGAACGGGACAGTTCCCTTGGTGCTGACGACGCCCACAGGGACAAACGCCCAAGGACTGAGGACCCATCTTCATCGGAGGTGCCAGCTGAAGTAGAAATCAGCGAACCACGATCACCCCCTCTCCAGGTACTCCCCCAAACGTGGGCCCCCACACTTATTAGGGGTGATCGCCCCGTTCACGTTTGGGACAGTGCCAGCTCCTTAGAGACTGCACTGGCTTTGGCACAGGCTCTATCTTTGCCTGTCGATATGCAGAAGGAAGCCGCATCCCCAGCGGACAGGCTTGTTTCCACTGGTCTCGTCAGTGGGATTAAGGTAAACTCGTTCTCTTTTATAACAATGCCTCTTGCTATAGTGGTTAGGACTTTCCTTAACCCTTGTTTGCTGTTTGTATAGTTCATTCAAAAGATGATGACTCTAGGACAAAAGTTTCAAGCTGCTTAAACAGAAAGAGTCAAGCTGCTGACTGATAACACGAGGTTGCTCCGAACAGTCTCGAGGCTCGAGAGAGAAAGAGACAATGCCAAAGCGGATTATGCTGAGGCCAAGGGCAACCTCGAGACTGCTGAGAACAACCTCAAGCAAGCCTTGGCCGAAATTGATAACACCAAAAAGGCCGCCTTTGATGCTGGATTCGAGGCTGGATACGAGAAGGGCTTTGATGCCACAACTGCCAGCTATGTGGAACAGATACCGGCCATCCAGGATCAAATTTAGGCTTCCGGCTGGGAGGCCTACTTGGCCAAGGTCGGCGTTGCAGAAGATTCTCCTTTGTGGGTCGAGAATGATCTCCCTAGTAGCCGTGCAGCCGCTGCTGAGGAGCAGGATGATGCCCCAGCTGATGATGTGGACCAGCAAATTGATGAGTTTGCTGAAGCTGATGAAGAAATTCAGGTGGAGCCACAGGGGCCAGGGACCGAACAAGAATCGGTCCAGGAAGCTGTTAATGAACCTGCCGTTGAGGAGGGAAACAATGCCGCTGGGGGTGTTACGGCAAATGTATTCCCTGAGATCCAAAACCTGGATTAAGGTAACTGATAGGTGAAATCAATTCCCCCGAACAACAATGTAGGTCCTGTGTGACCGTAGTTTTTTCCAGCCCTGCGAGGCACCTGACTTTGATATCTCTTCTTTCTTTTTTGTTTGTGATGAAACAAGTACTTGGCCCTTCATGGCGTGACTCTGGATTTCATCTGTTTGCTCGGCCCTTCGTGGCCTTTGTGTGGGTATCTCGTACTTCTGTTTCGAAACACCTCGTGCTTTTAATCTTTTTTCGTTTGTAGCTTTCTGCTTCTGTTTCGTACTTGGACTTCCCTTAAGTATGTTCGAACTTAAAATTGTTTATCTACTGTTTTGACACATTTCGTCATAACAGAACCAAGCCTTTCGTACTTGATTTCTTGCATGTTCACATACGCAAGCCTCAAATGTTTGTATCCGTACCCGAACAACCGTGTGTGTTCTACAAGCATCCCAAGTATTTTCATACTTGGGGTAAGTTTCTCGTACTTGGATTTTACTAAGTATTTGACATGTCTCGTTATGCCTTACAGAATCAAGTATTTCGTACTTGGTTATTTTGCATGTTTACGTATGCAAGCCTCAGGGTATATTCGTACTTAGGCATTTCATAAGTATTTCGTACTTGAGGTATCTCATACCAGATGTTGCTTGAACTTAAATCGAATTTAATACAAAGGATAACTGTAAGTTTCTCGGACTTATAGTATCTCATACCTTATAGTATAATCATTTACTCAAATGATTGTGCCCGAACAGCTGCATGTGTTTTGTATGCATCCCAAGAGTTTTCATACTTGGGGTACATTTGTTTAAGAGTTTTAGCGTTTGTTCGTGCGCGATTCTTAAGCTATCAAGCATAGATATATTCATATATGGCGTTCGTGCCAATCCCATGCTCCCCAATATGAATAAAGAAAAGAAAAATCAGTATTCATATTAAAAAACCAAATATTTCAAAAAGCAGAGTAAGAAACACAAGGGAATTTTATTCGTAATTCCCACACAATCACGTAGTGCAATAAAACTAAATTCTTCTAAACAAAGAATTTTCTCAGATTATGAACATTCCATGGCCTCGGAATTGGGATGCCGTCCAGATCAACCAATCTGTAAGCCCCAATGCCCACAATCTCTGTTACCCGATACGGGCCTTCCCAGTTGGCCCCGAGATTGCCTTCGTTGGCTACTTTGGTGTTGCCGAGCACCTTTCGTAGTACAAGGTCCCCAACACCAAATTCTCGAGGGTGAACATGCTTATTGTAGCTCTTCATCAGTTGTTCCTGATAAGAGGCCAAATGGACTAGGGCCCATTCTCTCCTCTCCTCGGCGAGATCAAGCTCAATTTCAAGGGCTCTGTCATTGCCCCCACTTTCAACCAACACAGTCCTGTTGGTTGGAAGGCCCACTTCCAGGGGTATGACTGCTTCTGTACCATACGCCAATGAATAGGGGGTCTCTCTCGTAGACCTCCTCGGTGTTGTCCTATGTGCCCATAAAACAAGGGGCAATTCATCGGGCCATTTCCCTTTGGCTTTATCCAACCTTTTCTTGATCCCATCAAGAATGGTTTTGTTAGATGCCTCTGCCTGTCCATTACTCTGAGGGTATGCTGGAGTTGAATAGTAGTTCCGTATTCCATATTGGGCACAGAATGCCTTGAATTTCTTTTGAAATTGGGACCCGTTATCTGTGATCAAAGAGTAGGGAACCCCAAATCGAGTAATAATACTCTTCCACACGAACCTCTTGACCATGGGTTCAGTGATTTTGGCCAGTGGTTCATCCTTAATCCACTTGGTGAAGTAATCCGTCACAACTAAAAGGAATTTTCGATTCCCAGTTGCCTTGTGCAATGGACCCACGATATCCATTCCCCATTGGGCAAACGGCCAAGGACTTGTCAAAGGCACCAGATCCTCCGCTGGTGTTCGAATCATTGGTGAGAATTTCTGACACTTCTCACAAATTTTAACATACATCTTTGCATCCTCCTGCATATGTGGCCACCAGTAGCCTTGGGTAATTGCTCGGTGGGCGATGGATCTTCCCCAGCATGACTTCCACATGTTCCTTCATGTATTTTGTGAAGAAATTTATGAACCATCTCGGGGTGTACGCACAGCAAATATGGGCCTGTGAAGGACTTTCTGTAAAGCTTTCCTTCTGGGGACAGCCAAAACCTTGCAGACTTGGTTTTGACCTTAACAAGAGCAACTCAACGAGGCGGGCCATCGCGTCTCCATCAAAGACCGCCTTGGGTTTACACCAGAGAAAGGAGATGCCAGGGAACTTATCCTCTATAAACGACCTACGGTATCTGGAACGCAATGCTCGAGGTCCCACCACGAGCGGACCCACACAAGGAACACCGAGTCTTTCACGAGCACGTACTCGATTGGTCGCGCAGAGTTCTCTCGCACAACGGTCTCACGCCATAGCTGAGACTCCATAGATACCAGGCGCCACGTCTCTGAATGACTCGGGGGAATCCCACCCGAAAATTTGGATGGTGACAACTATGTTCGGTGGAACGGGAAAGGCGTACGGATTGAAGGGGTAGAGAAAGGAAACAAAACCTGTTGCGACAAAGAGAAGTCAGTTGCCCACCCCCACAGGGAAATGATGGACCTGCAGGACAAGCTTCGCAGCCGAGTACGAGAGAAAACCTCAGAAAACGAGAAGTACCCAAAGAGGACACGGACGGACGAAGTCGGCAAACCGCCGCGTCTAGGATTTGAGCGGCAACTAAAGGACCTTGGTAACTCACCCTTCACCTCCCACATCATCAACACCATAGCCGAACCCAACTTCCACCTACCAAATTTACGAAGTTCGACCCAAGCACCTGCGAGGCTTACACTCACCTGATTCACTTTCGCCAAACCATCGAGCTGTGCACTACCAAGGACGAAATCAAGTGCAAAGCATTCCCATCCAGCCTCGGCTCCCTTGGACTCCAGTGGTTCAACAAGTTGCCCGCTGGATCCATACGAAACCTGGCTGACCTTGAACGCGCCTTCAACACTCGCTTCATCACCAGCAATAGGACGGCCAAGGAGCCTGAATCCTTGTCCCAGATGAGGAAGCTCTCAAATGAAATGCTTAAACACTGCGCCAAGCAGTACTGGTAGCTTTTTAATAAAATCCCTGGAATCGACGAGTACTGGGTCTCACGCACTTTCAAAAATGGATTGGAATCTGGCAGTAAGATACTGGATGAACTGGCTATTCGCCCTGCACACGGCATGGGAGAGTTGATGCGTGTCGTAGAACGATTCTGTGCTCTTGAAGAATTTTACGCGGACCGAGCCACTCAAGGGATCCCCAATCCAACAACTCCTCTGCCGACGATAGCTTCCCAACTGCCAGCACCAATCGCAACACAACAATCTCAGCCAAAGAAACACGTCAACAACATCAAAGAGGGGAAAAGACGCCAGCCAAAAAAGCACGACTACATGGCCGAAACCACCCACCTTAAGGAACCCATCTGGTCTTTCCTAAAGGAGATCATGAGGCAACCATGGTTCGAGTGGCCGCAAGACAAGCTCGGCACGGACAATGGCCAAGCGGATTAGAACCCGAGGAAGAAATGCTTGTATCACAATGAGCTCGGCCACTACACAACGGCATGTGCTCCGGACAAGGCGCTGTTGGAACGTTTGGTGGCCCTAGGCCATCTTGATCAATACATTGATCGAGCAAAAACACCCGCCCGTCCACCTGTCGGAAATCCCAACCCTAACGAACCACGGCCGACGATACATGTCATCCACGACCCAGTGACAAAAGAATCTGAAGCAAACCTCCGAGCCGACCTCGATCGCGCCTCCACTTCTAAACAGGTACTTGCGGTAGGACTCGGGTTAAAGCGCCGGCGCCCGGATGAACTGCCCAAGTGGACCATCACTTTCACCGAGCGCGACCTTGAATTCGTACAAACTCCACACTCCGATACTCTCGTCATTACCATGCAAATCGGAGTCCACGATGTCAAGAGAGTCCTCATTAATGAGGGAAGCTCAGCAGAGGTGATGTATTATGATTTGTTCAAAAAGCTTGACCTCCCAGAGTCAGCCCTACAACCTGCCGAAGTCCCTCTCATCGGATTCAACGGAGCACCGGTTTGGCCACTCGGACGAATCTTCCTTCCTGTCGTTGTCGGTTCGAAAACGTTGACCGTCGAGTTCATCGCTGTTAACGTGCCGAGCCCGTATAACGCCATTCTTGGCTGAGCCTGGCTTCATGGCATGCAAGCAATCGCCTCGACCTACCACCAAGTTGTCCGCTTCATCGGCTCCAGTGGACGACAGGAAGATTTGCGAGGTGACCAAGTCGCCTCCAAAAAGTGCTATGTCTCAGCTGTCCACAACTCCACTAAAGCCAAACAAGTACAATGGGTTGAAGTCCCCGACATGACCATGCTTGAAGACGTCGGCCAAAAAGCCGAGGACAAAACCGAAGAGGAGCTAATCCCAATGCCCATCAACGAAGACGGTTCACGTTTCTTCTTAATCGCATCCCCACTTAGCGATAACGACCGGGAAGAAATGTTCCGCTACCTAAAGGACAACATCGAAGTCTCCGCATGGACCCCCAACGAGATGCCTGGGGTCGACCCAGATTTCATCTGCCACTCTCTCAACATCAAGAAAGATGCGAAGCCAGTAGTCTAAAGAGCGCGGCGGTCCGCAACCGAACATGCCGACGCCGTAGTAGACGAAGTAAAGCGGCTACTGAAAGCTAACGCCATACAAGAAATACAGTACCCAACTTGGCTTTCAAACACAGTGGTCATTAAGAAGAAAAATGGCAAATGGCATGTTTGCGTTGACTACACCAACCTTAACGACGCTTGTTTGAAAGATTGGTTCCCACTTCCCAAGATCGATCAACTGGTCGACGCCACCGCTGGACATGCTCGGCTAAGCTTCCTCGACACCTACCGTGGCTACCACCAAATAGCCATGGACCCAGATGACATTGGAAAAACGGCCTTCATCACCCCTTATGGCGTTTTCTGTTACCGCGTTATGCCATATGGTCTGAAAAACTCCTACGCTACATTCAACCACGCCATATTCAAGATGATGCACTCCCAAATTGGCCACACTTTGGAAGCCTATGTCGACGACCTTGTTGTCAAAAGTCAGAAGGAGAGCAACCACCTCCAAGAGTTGAAAGAAATATTCGACATTCTCAAATTCGACAAGCTCCGCTTAAATCCTGAGAAGTGTGCGTTCGGCGTGAGTACCGGAAAGTTTCTTGGACATTTGGTTACCAGGCGCAATATCGAAGCCGACCCTAGTCAAATCAAAGCGGTTGCTGACTTGCGGCCTCCCAGAATGATCAAGGAAGTACAACGACTCACAGGGATGGCGGCCGCTTTGAATCGGTTCATCAGCAAATCTTCCGACAAATGCCACGCCTTCTTCCACGCTTTAAAAGGCAAAAGCCGACGATGTTTCAAATGGACACCCGACTGCGATATCGCTTTAGCCGAACTCAAAGCATACCTCAGTTCGGCCCCGCTGTTGGTGAAACCTAAGGAATTTGAGACCCTCTACCTATATCTTGCAGTCTCCCCCCATTCCGTCTGCTCTGCACTTGTTCGGCGAGAAGCGGCAGATGACATGCCCATCTACTTCACAAGCAAAACGCTCCTTCTGGCTCAGACACGCTATCTCCCTCTAGAAAAACTCGCTTTAGCCCTCGTCTCGGCCGCGAGAAAACTGCTACATTACTTCCAAGCCCACCCGATCACTGTACTAATGGAGCACCCTCTCAAAGCCCTCTTCCGGAAGGCGGATCTCTCCAACCGTGTCTCCAAATGGGCTATCGAACTGGCTAACTTTGACATTAGCTTTGAGCCACGCACGGCAATCAAAGGATAGGTTCGGCTGACTTTATCGCCGAGCTTACTCCTGAAGATGCAGTCGCACTTAACGCTCCGACCCCACCAACCGTAGCCGAACAACACTCCGCACATAAGCCATGGCACCTTTTTCAAGGCGAGACTTGGCGCCTAAACGTCGACGGAGCTTCCAACAGCAACGGCGCTGGCGCAGGGGTAGTCCTAGTTTCACCTTGTGGAACACTTCATGAAAGCTCTCTGACAATTGACTTCCCCGCCACCAACAACGAAACCGAATACGAAGCCCTCCTCGCTGGCTTACGCTCCGCCATCGCGATGAAGGTCACCTCCCTCGTTGTCTATTGTGACTCCCAACTCATCGTTAATCAAGTACTCGGCGACTATGAGGCTCGGGACCCTCGAATGTCGAAATACCAAGCCACGGTAGCCGAGCTCATTTCCCACTTCAGCAATTTCAGCATCGAACAGATCAATAGCGAGCACAACGCACACGCAGACGCACTTGCAGGCCTTGCGTCCGCATCTGCGACGTCTGAATTCAGAACCATCAACTTCGGCAACATTGACCGCCCATCTTTCGAACCCACTCCTGAGGTACTCAACGTTGAGCTCGATCCAAGCTGGATGGATGAGATCGTTGCATTCCTCAAGCATGACACCCTACCAACAGACAAGAAGGACGCTTTCTACGTCAGAAACAAGGCTGCTTGCTACTGGCTTTCCGAAGGCGGCCAACTTTATAGGAAATCCATCTTCGGGCCATATCTCCTCGTCGTCCACCCCACTCAAGTACCTGCAATTGTGGCCGAACTCCACTCAGGCAGCTGCGGCTGCCACTCTGGCGGCTGCTCTCTTTGTCAATGTGCCATGAGCCAAGGTTACTTCTGGAGGAACATGAAGAAAGACTACGAAGAAGTTGTCCGCAGATGCCGACTATGCCAGCTTTTTTCCCCTATCCCGAAACAACCTGCCTAGAACCTTTCCCCCATCACAAGTCCTTGGCCTTTTGCCCAATGGGGGCTTGATATCGTGGGAAAGCTACCGACGGCTCCTGGAGGCTTCAAGTTTCTGATTACGGCAATGGACTACTTCTCTAAGTGAGTCGAGGCTGAACCTCTCATAACGATAACAGAGGCTGATGTCCGGAGATTCGTCTGATGAAACATTGTTAACAGGTTCGGCGTGCCTTACGCCATTGTCTCTGACAACGGCACTCAGTTCGTCGGTAAGGACCTCACCAACCTATGTGCCGAGTTTGGGATACGTTTCTTTAATTCCACACCAGCGTACCCCCAAGGGAATGGCCAAGCCGAAGCAACGAACAAGACAGTCTGTGCAAGGATCAAACGCCGCCTGAACTCTAAACGAGGCAAATGGGCTGAAGAATTGCCTCGAGTCCTATGGGCTTACCGTTTTACACCAAGGCGCTCCACTGGCCAGACACCATTTTCAATGGCATTCGGCATGGAAGCTGTCGTCCCATTGGAGTCAAAGTTCCCAACCCTCAAAACAGAAACGTTTGACCCCAAAACAAACAATGAAGCTGTGGAACAAGAGCTGATCTTGGCAGAGGAGAAGCGTGATGATGCTCGCTTGAAGCAAGCCGAGTACTAGCAGCAGGTTGCCAAGGGATACAACCAAAGCGTGCGGGTCAAAAAGTTCAAGCCAGACGATTTGGTTTGGCGAAAAGTTGTGCAAGTCAGCAAGAAAATGAAGTTCAAGCCCAACTGGGAGGGACCTTTTCGTATCGTCAAGATTGCTGGTGAAGGTGCCTACGTGCTAGAGGACATGAATGGGAAAGTTCTAACTAACCCATGGAATGCATAGAACCTAAAGAAGGCATACATGTAACCGCATCCAAACAGTGTGCCTCATGTTCAGCCACTGCATATCCTGTTTTTCTTTATTGGCTGAAGCCCAAGTCTTTACATTTCAACTTGTATTTCATGTTTGTCGAATCAAAGAAAAATTCTGGCAGTTGTTGTCCTTTGCAATTCTGAATTTGTTTTCCTTTCTTTTTAACTTCGCTCACTTGGCCAACCACAAACGTTGACCTCGGTCACACCCACAAACGGCTCTTATGCCCCCCTTCGGCCTGTATTACTGCCCAAAGAAGCGACGGACACCAGGTCCACCGAGCCTAAACACACATTATGGATGGAATTTAGGCTCCGGTTCGGCTTAGCAAGACAATAAGGTCGGCTACAGCCCGGTTTTACTCACGCTTTGGTGAGCAGGCCACCCACAAACGTTAAACACCTCATCACCTTGGCTAGGGGCTGGCACCTTGACCGAGCCCTAAACCACAGGTAAAGGCCCTCAACAAAACTTGGCGGCTAACCTAAGCATCATCCTCTAAACTAGCAATATAGCCGAGAACAACACCACGCTCGGCAAACTATCCACTCCATTCTACTCCTCTACTTTGGTCAAGGCTCGGCAACCACCTACAGCTTGCCACTTCTACAGCAGCCAACACCCATACTATTAAGCCGAGCCCAGACCAAAGTGGGGGCTACAGACAACTATTCAAACAAGCATGCATGCCAAACTTGACAAAACAAGAAAAACATTACAAAAGAGAAAGCATCCATTAAAAACAGATCATGAATTCAAGCTCGGCGAAATGTTTAAAGCTAGCAACCATTACATCTGGAACGGATAAATCTGAGTTCGGACCCGTCCAGTCCAACAAAAAGTACAAACGAAAGGAAGACAAATTAACAAGCACGAGAAGTTAAGGGTAGTTAACTACGGTGACCGGCTACCCCGAATCCGGCACCTGTGGGCATCCTCAACCTTCAGCAGCCTCCTCAACGTTGGAACTGGCCCCGGCCACAGCGGCGCCAACTTCAGCCTCAGCTTCGGCGTTCCTATCAACATTTATATTGAGGTCGGCGGCTACAGCGGTCTTGGGGTTGGCAGCCTCAGTAGCCTTCTCGCCGTCGTCACCAACTTTCTTCCCATCAGAGCCATCCCCAGCATCAACGTTGGCGTCGCCCTCAATTAGGTCTTCAACATCATCCTCACTCTCGGGAACTCCTCGGCAGGGAAGGGTGCACACTCCTCCTCGGTATATGGGAGGACGAGCTCGGGCGTGACTGGGGCCGAAATTGATTTCGTCAAATTCATGTCAGCCTCCAACTGCATGATGCCACAGGCAGCCTTCACTCCGTCCTTATACCCCATTCGGTAAGCGATAGGGATCCTCATTCTAATGGCGTCGTTTACCATCGATCGAGCGTCACGCATGTACTCGGCCCTAGCTCGATCGAAGCCAGCCTGATAGGCCTTTCCATCCACCTTCTTCATCTTTCTCTTCTCCCTCCTCAACACTTTAGCCACCACACGCTCGGCCTTCTTCATCCTTTCCTCCATCTCATCTCTTTCCTTCTCAAGCTCGGCGACCTAAGCTTTCGCCATCTTGAGGCTTCCCTTGTAGCTTCTTACCTTCTCACGTTCGACCTTTAAGTCCTCGTGAAAGCAAGCGCGCTCGGCGAGAACAGCTCGGCATTTTGGACGAACGGAGCAAAGCTTGTCCAGCCTATTAAACAGAGAACGTTAGCATGAAAATCCTCAACGGCACAACAATGATAAATAAAAAGGACTGGGTTCGGATCATACCTGGACAAGGTAAGCACTTGCATGGACTAAGCCCGGCTGAAGGCCCTCGGGAATTTTTTACATGTCCCTCAGCAAAGCTAAACCTTGGAGAATGGCAATGGCCAGCCCCGGCTTAACCTTAACAGAATCGTCCACCGTGACGACCCTGCCTTTGACCAAGGTGTAAGAAGGAGCAAACTCCTGAGCGGTGACAGCATTGGCCGAACCTAGAAGCTTTTGGACCACCTTTGAGCCACCAGCGGCCGACGACTCGGTCCTCTTCTGCTCGCCCGTACGAGGAGTTGGCGGCTTGGTCAGGAAAAAGTCATGGGTCAGCTTTTGCCTCTTTTCAGCAAGCTCGGCTAACCCAAACTCCTGACGGACAGCTTTGCCGGCCCTGATGTTGACACGGACAACGTTCCGTCGGCCGATCCCGCCGGTATGTTCGGGCACGAGTGTTTGAAGTGGAACGTTAATACCCAGGAGCTCGGCCTGCCGACTCTCTCCGAACCAGAACTCAACCGGCTTCCTGAACGTTGGCAGCTTAACTCTCGACTCCTTGCTGCCTCCCGACGGCCCCGCCTTCTTCCTTCGGCTTTGACCTTTTATGCTCGGCCCTGCCTCCTTTCCCCTCCTCCTGAGCTTTCCCTTGTAGAACGGCTCGTAACCGAGCAGCGTCGGCGCGTCTCTACAAATTTGTGACAAGAGGATGTCGACGTGTGCCTCGACGAAGAAAAGACTACTGAGTCTTTGTTATGGCTCAGTGATCTGCAAGGAGAAACAATGGTCAATGATTGAGAAACTTGAAAATGACTAAGTTCGGCGTCAACCAAGGTGGTCTGGCTACCTCTGAAGTCTTTGACTTTTGGGACGCTGAATTTACAGTTGGGCTGGCTGCCGAACTCAAAATTCCCACTCACCTCCACATAAAGATTGGCCCATTTATCAGTGTCGGGCAATCCGTCTACTAAGGGCTCCTGGTATCTACATGTCAATAGGTACCGACGCCCGGTCTGGCCGTGCTTGGACATTATATACTTGTGAAAGAGGTCGGCGAACGAAAACTCTAAGTTGTGAAGCTCTTTTAACTTGATCACGGACATCACTATTCTATAACTATTGATAGCGAAAAAATGGGGGACCAGACTAAATCGAGCCAGCAGTTCTCTCAAAAACGGGTGAAGAGGGAACCACAGCCCAGCCTCACAGATGGCCATCAAAGGAACTGTGATATGCTCAGGACGGTGCTCCCTCTGGTCACGAATCCGGTTGCTGGCCACCTGGCTGACAACCACGTCGTCGGGAATGCTGTAATCTCTGCAAAATTTCTTGTACTCACCGGGCTCCCCGCTAAAGAAATGAGCGTGGGGGCAAACTTGGCCCCTCTCATCGAGGTCAGCGACCTCCCTATCCTCAGATTGGGCTTCACTATGCTCGAAACGTACGGAGGTGGTGGCGTCGGCCTGAAGGATAAATCTGGATTTGGCCTCTGGCCCCAGGTGAGGCTCAGCCTCGGAGTGGGTCGATGGTGTGAATGATATCTCAGGCTTGGTATCGAACTCGTCGACATCGTACTCGAAAACACGTTCGGCGTTCGAATCATTGGAGTCAGTAGACATATTTGAGGCGATGGACGATATTTGGCGTCGGCGTCTATGTTTTTCTAAGCACTCGCGGATTATTGAGTCTCCAGAATCTTCCCCCGAGCTTTTAGAGTCGGAAGAGATGACTATGACCGGGTGAGCCAGACCTATCAACACAAAGAAAATGATGAGAAACCTTATCGTCGGCGACAGATGAGGATCTCTCTATGCTCGGCTACCCTACTGGCCCACCCTATCTTCATCCTATGGGGATTCAAGCTCGGGAAAGTCTGGGACTCTAATCGTGGGGCTTGGCGTCGGCTAATCCCAACAAACAGTGGAGTTGGGGCTCGGAAGAACAGGATGAAGGCGAAGATGAACAGTCGTTCATCTCAGCCCTCGTACTGTTCACACAAAACAGAAAACCCCTTGAAAGACCCAGAATCACAAGGGAAAAGGCTTAAAAGATGCAGAAACGAAGAGAGAATGATATATCGAACACATACCTGGAGATTTCAACGAGATTTGATGAAGAATCTGTTGGGAATCAAGGCTGGAGGATGAACGGGCGTGAACTGAAGCTCTGGATATGGAGTTCTAGAGAGAGAGAGTTTGTAACCTCTCCTTCTCTTCTTGTCGTCCTTTATGTAGGGCTAGGGTTGGAATTTCAAATTTCCCGCCCATCATTACACCGCCGAACCAGCGGCCAGTGGGCGCTCGACACGTGGCGATGACAGGTTAGCCTTGCAGAGCTGCACGCATGCCAGCCGTCCCCCTACAAGCCATACTCGACCAAAGATAGACACCTGGCGCACTTCTGTTAGTTCTTGTCCATGGCGGTTTGTTGAAAGGTGACTTAGGCTTGGCCAGATTCTGCCAGTAACCGTGATCCATGCTTGGCACTCAGAAGGCTCGGCCTTAGTTTGGAATCAATCCCAACCGCGCGTTCGGCGACGATCGAGATTGAGGGGCTATTGTAGTAGGCCAAGCTCAACTACCACTCTACCAAGGCTAGGCCTGAGCCGAGGTATACTAGTCGTCGGCTTTGCTATATCCTTGCGTCCAGTGACAGAAGGATTTACGTCAAGCTTGGCCACCAGTCGGATGGCGGCTCCTCAGATGACATCCACCTAGCCCGAATCCCCTTCGGCCTCAGCCCCCTTTAGGCTTAGCTAACACCATGGTTTGCTGGGCTTGGTCACTGGTGCGGCCACGTGCCCACCCACGTGCAGAGACGGTTATGCTAAAGGATAATCATGAATGCACATGGAGTATGCCAGCTCACACCAAAGCGGTTACCAGATTTATCTGGTGACGCCGCCCGGCCCGCGCAAGGCACGTACTCGTGCTTGGAGAGCAACTCAGGAAGGCTCTATAAATACCAAAGGATAACGCCTCTGGGAAGGTACGCCCTAATACATGCGAATACCCACTCAAAACCCTAGTCTCTTTCCTCTCTCCCCGCACCAACTTATCCTCTCGCCGGAGGGCCTTGCCGGGCAACCCCCGACCAGGTCTTAGTCGTGCGTTCACTGTGCAGGCTAGGTGGAGAAGACTAGGAAACCACTGAACCAGCGGAGGAAGGAACTAGAGCGAGGATCACGGGCCACACACTCAAGCTATTTGGTGATTTATAGAAATCTTTTGGCAATATCGTAAGAGCTTGTGAAAGCTTTGCCGTCCTTGATGTTGACATGGACAACGTTCCGTCGGCCCATCTCGCCGGTATGTTTGGGCACGAGTGTTTGAAGTGGAACGTTAATACCCGGGAGCTCGGCCTGCCGACTCTCTCCGAACCAAAACTCAACCGGCTTCCTGAACGTTGGCAGCTTAACTCTCGGCTGCTTGCTGCCTCCCGACGGCCCCGCCTTCTTCCCTCAGCTTTGACCTTTTGTACTCAGCTCTACCTCCTTTCCCCTCCTCCTGAGCTTTCCCTTGTAGGACGGCTCGTAACCGAGTAGCGTCGCGCATCTCTACAAACTTGTGACAAGAGGATGTCGACGTGTGCCTCGACGGACAAAGACTGCTGAGTCTTTGTTATGGCTCGGTGATCTTCAAGGAGAAACAATGGTAAAAATGACTAAGTTCGGCGTCAACCAAGGTGGTCTGGGTACCTCTAAAGTCTTTGACTTTTGGGACGCTGAATTTACAGTTTGATTGGCTACCGAACTTAAAATTCCCACTCACCCCCACATAAAGATTGGCCCATTTACCAGTGTCGGGCAATCCGTCTACTAAGGGCTCCTGGTCTCTACGTGTCGATAGGTACCGACGCCCGGTCTGGCCGTGCTTGGACATTATATACTTGTGAAAGAGGTTGGCGACCGTAAACTCTAAGTTGTGAAGCTCTTTTAACTTGATCACGGACATCCCTATCCTATAACTATTGATAGCGAAAAAATGGGGGACCAGACTGAATCGAGCCAGCAGTTCTCTCAAAAATGGGTGAAGAGGGAACCACAGCCCAGCCTCACAGATGGCCATCAAAGGAACTGTGATGTGCTCAAGACAATGCTCCCTCTGGTCACGAATCCGGTTGTTGGCCACCTGGATGACAACCATGTCGTCGGGAATGCTGTAATCTCTGCAAAAATTTCTCGTACTCACCGGGCTCCCCGCTAAAAAAATGAGCGTGGGGGCAAACTTGGCCCCTCTCATAGAGGTGGGCGACCTCCCTATCCTCGGATTGGGCTTCACTGTGCCCGGAACGTACGGAGGTGGTGGCGTCGGCCTGAAGGATAAATCTGGATTCGGCCTCTGGCCCCAGGTGAGGCTCGGCCTCGGAGTGGGTCGATGGTGTGAATGATATCTCAAGCTCAGTATCGAACTCGTCAACACCGTACTTGAAAACAGGTTCGGCGTTCGAATCATTGGAGTCAGTAGACATATTTGAGGCAATGGACGATATTTGGCGTCGGCGTCTATGTTTTCCAAGCACTCGCGAATTATTGAGTCTCCAGAATCTTCCCCCGAGCTTTCAGAGTCGGAAGAGATGACTATGACTAGGTGAGCCAGACCTATCAACACAAAGAAAATGATGAGAAACCTTATCGTCGGCGACGGATGAGGATCTCTCTACGCTCGGCTACCCTACTGGCCCACCCTATCTTCATCCTATGGGGATTCAAGCTCGGGAAAGTCTGGGACTCTAATCGTGGGGCTCAGCCTGGCTCGGCGTCGGCCAAACCCAACAAATAGTGGAGTTGGGGCTCGGAAGAACAGGATGAAGGCGAAGATGAACTGTCGTTCATCTCAGCCCTTGTACTATTCACACATAACAGAAAACCCCTTGAAAGACCCGGAATCACAAGGGAAAAGGCTTAAAAGATGCAGAAACAAAGAGAGAATGATATATCGAACACATACCAAGAGATTTCAACGAGATTTGATGAAGAATCTGCTGGGAATCAAGGTTGGAGGATGAACGGGTGTGAACTGAAGCTCTGGATATGGAGTTCTAGAGAGAGAGAGTTTGTAACCTCTCTTTCTCTTCTTGTCGTCCTTTATATAGGGCTAGGGTTGGAATTTCGAATTTCCCACCCATCATTACACCGCCAAACCAGCGGCCAGTTGGCGCTCGACACGTGGTGATGACAGGTTAGCCTTGCAGAGCTACACGCATGCCAGGCGTCCCCCTGCAAGCCGTACTCGACCAAAGATAGACACCTGGTGCACTTCTTTTAGTTCTTGTCCATGGCAGTTTGTTGAAAGGTGACTTAGGCTCTGCCAGATTCTGCCAGTAACCGTGATCCATGCTCGGCGCTCAGAAGGCTCGACCATAGGTTGGACTCAATCCCAACCGCGCACTCGGCGACGATCGAGATTGAGGGGCTATTATAGTAGGCCGAGCTCAACTGCCACTCTACCGAGGCTAGGCCTGAGCCGAGGTATACTAGTCGTTGGCTTTGCTGTATCCTTGCGTCCAGTGAGAGAAGGATTTACGTCAAGCTTGGCCACCAGTCGGATGGTGGCTCCGCAGATGACATCCACCTAGCCCGAATCCCCTTCGGCCTCAGCCCCCTTTAGGCTCGGCTAACACCATGGTCTGCTGGGCTCTGTCACCGGCGTGGCCACGTGCCCACCCACGTGCAGAGACGGTTATGCTAAAGGATAATCATGAACGCACATGGAACATGCCAGCTCACGCCAAAGCGGTTACCAGATTTATCCGGTGACGTCACGGTGACGCCGCCCGGCCCGCGCAAGGCACGTGCTCGTGCTTGGAGAGCAAGTCAGGAAGGCTCTATAAATACCAAAGGATAACGCCTCTGGGAAGGTACGCCCTAATACACGCGAATACTGCTTAGCCTCCAATCCTCGCCTTCAAATAAGGTTAAGACACCCCAAGCGTAGGGCTAGGTCGTCGATAGCATAATATCCGGAAGTCCGGGATCGTACCCACATAGAATCGAAATATAGCTAGTTTGGATTGTAGGTTTATACGGTGGAGTGCGGCGTTCAAGACGGCCAACTAGGTTTTGCTTTAAACGGTAAAAGATAATGGAAAAGACTAGAAATGAACATTAATGAACTAAAAGAGGCAAGTCTAGGGATCGTCTATCCCTCGACGAAGGCCGTTACCGGTTCTCTATATAACTCAGGCAAGAGTTACGACCGCGTGCTCACGCTCGGAAGATTTAGCATTAACGACTACGTTTATCAAAAGATGTGATTAAACGGAACTAAACTAACCTATTTTTGCTAATGTATCTAACACGTAGGAGGCCACGAGCCCCCGGTATGCCGCTTGCCAAGACCGCTTGACTAAACAACATACCAAGGAGTTAACACCCCTCGCTTAGACCAAAATGGCTACGTTAGTTCGATTCCGAAAATCATGATTTTAAGCCCGAAGGTTTGAGAACCAAATAACCATCAAAGTCATCGGGAAAGATTAGCCCGAGACTTAGCCAAAAGACTACTCACACATAGCTAAACGACTAGACATGGTAAGAAAATGGAGCGAAAGATTTAACCGAAGAAAACGAAAATAAACTTAATTTATGCAAAGATCTAAAGAGTAGCTACAATATTAATAAACGAGAAATTAACATAAGACAAATACTTACTTGAGTTCTTGAAGAAATGACTAGAAAAGTTTGAAGAATATTAATGGAGTAAATCCTAGAGAGAAGGAAGACTAAGGCCTAAATCTAACTAAATGGCCAATATCTTGCCATATATAGCATATAAGTCTATTTATAAGCAACTAAAGTTAAGTTACAAAGAACCAAAAAGTCCCCAAAATATCCCAAAAACATTCCACAAGTGAAAACTTTCCATAAATGGAAGGTTGGAAAAGTAGCAAAAACGTGGCTGTGTTCTGCAGCATGAACCAGTACAGCCAAAACCCGTACCGGTTCATATCTTCAAAAACGCTGAAAAATATAAACTCTGGATAGCATGAACCGGTACAGCCAATTCCCGTACCGGTACAAGCTTGACAGCTTTTTCAAGCAACTTCGCGGGCTCGACCCGGACACTCTCGAACTCGGATTTAGGCGTTCTTTGAACTGTTGGAAAACTCGTCGAGTCTTCTTTCTAACCCAAGTGGTTTGGATCAAAAGTACTTTGTACACCAAAAGTTATGACAATTCTACCCTCAGCATGTCGGAAGATGAATTTCTTTGGTAAAATCCTCACTTCTTCTTCAATTTCCTTGACCCTTGGGCGACCCGAGCAACCTTCAAACCATCTTTTGAGCACCACAATGGGGTGGCATGTGGCCTTGATTACTTGGTTGCACCCAGAGCATTCATTGGCCTTCAAACGCGCCTTATTGTACGAATTACCTGAAATACACAAAAACACACCTTACGTGCGATATCATTATAAAAGCTAAATAAACGCAAGTTAAACCAATATAGTACGGGACTAGTCGCACCAAATATCTACAATATTGGGAGCTCATCAAATACCCACTCAAAACCCTAGTCTCTTTCCTCTCTCCCTGCACCTACTTATCCTCTCGCTGGAGGGCCTTGCCGGACAACCCCCGGCCAGGTCTTAGTCGTGCGTTCACTGTGCAGGCTAGGTGGAGAAGGCTAGGAAACCACTGAACCAGCGGAGGAAGGAACTAGAGCGAGGATCACGGGCCACACACTCATGCAATTTGGTGATTCATAGAAATCTTTTGGCAATATCGTAAGAGCTTGTGAACCCTAACGATATCTAGATTAGTTCAAAAAAATAACTTTTATCATCGGGAAAATGACGGCCAATGACGTGTTTAAATAATTAATACCCGCCAAGAACATTTTTAGTATTAACAAATATTTTTAGCATATTTTTGACGTGTATTAATTATCAAAAACACGTCTTAGGCCGTCATTTTCCCTTTATCATCGCATAGAAATTGTTACGACGAGTTGAGTGGATTCAAAACCTAGATCTTTTCTCTCATAAACTCTCTCTACTTTTTCATTGCTTAATTTTATTTATCTTTTAAGATTTTAGAAATCAAACAATAAAAACTTTTTCCTAAATAATTTAGAAATCAATTGAAGAAATCGCAACTTAACATTCGTAATCCTTGAGTATGATACTCGAAGTACTTACCGCTATATTTTTGATAATAGTAATTATGCTGTTTTATTTTTATTTTTTTGATACAGAAACGACACGATTAATGCACAGTTTGAATTACCCCAAAAAATGCGCGAAGCGGGCTCACGAAGGGTGTTGGCGGAAAACCCATTCTGTTCAGATTAGCCAGACATAATTTAATCTCATAGAAATGAATGACTCTAAGTTGTGGAAGAGCCTCAGTAGTCACTTATTTGATGTTTACATTTACGTGCCTGAGATGTACAACCTTTTGTCATTGCATATGACTTCATCATGCACTTGTTCTCTATTGCATGGAATAAGATCGAAACAATACCTTTACTCCCCTTGATTATATAGATATCAACAACAGAACAAAGTATCGACAGCTGAGGCTATATATACTGCTGTACTTGCCAGATTATAAGCTTGGGCGTCAGGGATAAAAGGTCCCATCTTCCCTTGGTGAGACTTCTACTTTCCATAGACTCAGAGCTAGGTTTGTTCTAAGAGATTGGTTACAAACAGACTTCTGCAGCTCTTTGTGAGAAGGGATACAAAAATGTAGAACCATAGCTAATTTACAGTTATAAAAACTTCCTGCCGCCAAAAGGTATTCCTCTGCATTTAGCTACGAAGATACGAGCAAAAATGGTGCATACGATGTTCCTCTCAACGACTACAAAAATGCAGAATGTTGCCAACCCTGCCACAGAAATGGCGTATATTAAGCAGGCAGTTGAATTACTGAATTTGAAGCTAAACAAGGTTGAAGGTGAAACTGTCATGACAGATAAGGAATATGCATTCCAACAAGTACCGGCTATACTCAAACCGTCGTGCTCAAGGATTGAAAAAGCTTGAACCACCCATGTTAATTGCAGTGAGCACCAAGATAATTGTGACGACAGCAAGCCAAACTAAAGCTGACCCTGTAAATCAAACATATTATGCATTCAAGGAAGACAGAAACTAAAACAATCATATGGAATCTACTCTGTTTCATATTCTTGGTCATGTTACAGTATTCCAGACATCTTGAAATGTCTGTATATTTCAATTATTATTTTTTAGATGATTTTGAAAACTGCCTACAAAAACTAATTGAAATCTGTCAATTGGTTGAAAAAGCATTGAACATTATTTTCTCAAAAGATTACATTACTTTTTGACCCAACTAAGAGGAATGCCCACCGAAAACTGAAAAAGGACCGAGATTATGGGACAGGGTAAAAACAACTCAAACCATTATACCTCCAGAACCTTCAGAACCACTATCAGGATTTGATAGCAAAGATTCACCATTAACACTGCTTGAGCTTGATCTTGTTGACGGTGTACTTTTAGCATCGTTAGCAGATTTGGTATTTCCTGCTTCAGATGCCACTATCCCCTGAAATTCCTCACTGACAAGCAAAGCTGCTAAAACATCCATAAATGATTCTTTATCCAGTCCGTTAGACACATCCCTTACAGGCCGCTCATAGGGTCCATCTGATTCATCTAAATCAAACAACTCATCATCCGAATCATCTGTATCAAGAGATTCAGCCTCAGTCCTTTCATCTTCTTCATCCTCAACATATGCTTTATATGTCAGTCGAAGTAGTATTTCTCCGGACGATCCCCTCCTAAATAGTCCCCAACCGCCTCGCAAGACCACAACTCTGTCTGTTGGTACCGTATCTTCAAGAGATACCAGATCAACCTGAACAACAGTGTGGTAATTAAAGCATGTACATTGTCGAACTCAAAAAAAGTTTACCATTTACTCTGGAAAGCTAAAATTTGAATAGATGTAGGTTGGGCTAAAAAAGGCTATGAATCTATTGACATGCCATATCCCAATTCTTGATTTTGAGTGGTCGTATGAGGATTTCAACTAATCGTATTGTATGTGAGTCAACAATCATGAATCACTTCTATGAATACAGTCAACATTATGGCCATGAGCATATTAATTGCAGCACACATAAGCTGGATAATCCCTCTCGTTTTACACACCTAAGGTGAGAGCAAAACCAATTCAACAGCTCCACTGACTGTTTTACGTGGCATGTCCTGTGGTTACCTTCCCAAATCAGAACCCATGGACCAAAACCAAAACCACCGTCTGAAAATTCTTCAATAAAGGAATGTCCTATAATTTATAAACCAAAGAAACACAAGAAAACAACAGCCAATATTTAAGTGGGAATGCCACTCACAACAGGATCATCAAAATCCCAGGGCGTCCTGTGGTTCCTTGATAGACGAGAACCAAACCCTTCAAAATTAGTACCCATGGACGAAAACCAAAACCCATGTACGATACTTCCTGAATTACCAAAACTTTCCCTTGTATCGAAAAACATAAAGAAAAACAACTTGCAGTAAACTAACTCAAGTACAGCTGCAACAGTTGCATGAACACTTCTCTCAGATACAAAAATATTACTTCTTGCATGTTTACCCCCAAAAAAAAAACACTTCTTGCATTAGGTGGTCCCATGGGCGCAAAAATACCATTGCTCGTTGTGGGAGGTAGGTAGGAGTGGGAAGAGTACCTGAGGTCGCCCTCTGGGTATATGGCAGTTGCTACGATGGTGCTCGAGACCACCAGAGGTGGAGGAGGAGAGAGCTCGGGGCGGACTTAGAGAGAGAGAGGG
>BPLS01030812.1:77001-87444 GCA_019656275.1 Rhododendron kiyosumense | reverse complement strand
CCTCCCGGAGATGGTCACCGGCGAAGTTCTTGGAAAAGGTGCATCCGATTGCCAAATATATCATATACCCACACTCGTTACTGCAAATAAGGAATTCCGCAGAGTTCAAGCAAATGGTTTTGTCGATGGTTTTAGGGTTTGGCCTAGACTCGTAATGCTATAGCAGATTTTCATGCACAGAAACAAGTACAACTGTGGATTGTGGAGAGGTTTGGATTGCAACGAATTGAACTCTCACATCTTCTCCCCACATTTCAGCTTTATTTTGATAAGATGCTAAATGGATACCAAGACAACAAACAACCGACGAATGGGCAACTAAAACAATTTCTTTACATTAACTCAAGCTCGAGTGAAATCCTTACCTCTCCTGTACCAATAGTCAAATCTGTGAATCCAAGGGCGTCCTTGACTTGGATTTGTAACTTTTGTTTCCGAGGATTGGCAACCAGCATATGAAAATCCTGGCAGATAGCATAAGTGCAGCACCATTGAATGCAGTTTATCAAATTAGATGACAACTACTACTGAGTAAAGTCTTTCTGCGACAATTGATGGAAACACAACAGGTGAAGAGGAAATACAGAGAAACTTCACCTGATTCCAAATTGGCTCACCAGGAGGCCCAATGACGGTGGTTTGACTATTCTTTTTGCTGCGTATAACTTGATCTCCCAAACTTAGAATAACATATGGGTCAGTTTTGCCTGGATAATAACGCGATCAATGAGTATGAGATATGGCCCATGCATGAAAGAAAGCCAGAATAATACATCACAGAAGCTAGTGAACTCACAAATTAATTGATAACTAAAATTCACCAACTACCAAATGAGACAAAGTAACACCCTATGCATGCATGATGCCAACGAATATACGTGGTTCAGTAAGAAGATTGTATTCAAAGTTTTAAAAGCACAAAAAATAGGAGGAAAAAGTTTTACCAAAGAAAATTAAAGAAAGCTTTCGAGCATCTACAAGAGTTACAGACAATTCTCCAACAAAATCTTTATTTCCTTCTTGCATTTCTCCTGACTTGACATCGTATGTAACAGGACCCACGGCTTTCCCCTTTTGGAATAGAGGTGATTCTCCAACCAAATCTTTATTTTCGTCTCGCATTTCTCCCGAGTTGAAATCATTTGGAACAGGACCCACAGCTTTTCCCTTCTGGAAATCCAAAACAATCTTCTTCGGACGTACAAAAAGCCGAGGCAAATCCTCTGTAAGAAGTTTCTTCAAAAACCTAAAAGGGGAACATCGAACAATTACTTCAATTCACATTTAATTCTCACTAATCAAGCAGTTTTGCAGCTAATCAATCAGGTACACACACTAAAGGCCCTATTCATCAAAATAACAAAGAATGTGCCACTTGAAGGGGGTGGTAGGGCAGCAGGAAAGGACACTGACGAAGAAGAAAAAAAGACAGAATGAGGGGATGCTTAGGAAAAATCTAATTGACCAGATTGTTAAACAACCCAATCTGGAACTGAACTGAAACAGAGCATATTTAAAGAGATTGACATATACAATGGATTCATAACCTATCAGCTCAAAGCACTGAAGTTATTTTCACGCGGCAGGAAATGTAATGTACGAGCGTTTTGACTGCAATTGCCTCCCAATCAATGCATGCAAAAGAAGAGACAAACGGAGGGCGTGGAAGTGGAGGGCGGGGCGGGGAACTAGGTTCAATTCTATTGGTTAATTAGTTATACTGGTCAGAAGACTCAGAACAACTTCCATTTGTTCCCTCTTCTGGGAAAGTGTAGAGACTTCTTACTCTGGTGAATGAAATCTACTCTCCATTAGGAGATCTCACATCTTAATTCATATATCTATCATTAGATGATAGAACTACCCAGAACTCCAACACTACGAGACTTGACAAACTCAGTTGATTTGATCCCCAGCTACGAACAGAAGAAAATTTCTAAATTCTTAAAATGCAGCACAGGATTTTGAAAAGATAAATAACTTTGGCACATTCGGGGATGTGACAAAATCCTCTCTGTTTTCTTTTCTTTTTTGTTTTCTTGATTCGTTGCTTAAACTTCTATTCACATATTTTTTCCACTGATTGATTTTCATCTTATGATGGGTTGGCTTTCCAGGAAATTCCATCCAATTCTGCCATTGATTGTCAAACGAACGAGAGTTCCTGGAAAAACATATAAAGTGCTACAGAGTTCAATGCCATAAATTATGATGGAAGAGAAAAGTCCACTTACATTGAGAGAACAGGAATTGCTGGTATAGACATGCACAAAAGAGGAAACAAATATTAGAGTCAAGTCCATTAAAAAAAAAACTAAAACAAGAACTTTTGCATCTCACGCCTGGCTAAGCTATGTTGATCTCAAAATGCAAGACAAAAGGTTAAATGTGGGATTTGATTTGTTCAAATAGTATAACAGGACTTAGTAAGCATCATAATATAGGTTCATAGACAAGACTGCCCTATCAAAATGGAAAAATAGACAAGATTTTCATGTTTTCAGTTGCTATCTCTATCTCTGCATTTCTTACTCTTCTTTCGATCCCTCTACTATAAAGTCCTCCCTGTGCCTGTCAAGGATTCCAACAAGCTATTTTTCCGAGCATAAAAGCACAACACTAAAAGCACCAAGAAACAAGTGAATCTAAGTCATGCGACTCATGTCCCACCCTAAGAGTGCTATTTTTTAAAATTCCACCATTTTTTCTTCCTTTTTTTAATCAGAAAATTCCACCTTTTTTTCTGCATCACTTAGAAACTAGTTATCCCACTGCTACTTGGAAAATGGATCACAGTGCATGCCGTATAGCTAGCAACAAACCCTATTCCATAGATATTTGGGCAGGGTGCATGAGCCTTGAATATTATGGTTCAGCATGCTTCAGCCAGAGAGTTCAGAATAAGTTCCTATGAGCATTTACCTTGAACAGGTACAAACCACGAAGCACACAACTACGCAAGTGAGTAGAAGTATGGGTATAGGTGCGTCAACGGGGTCAAGACCTAAAAAAAGTAGGATACATGTATGGCTTGGTTATTATGTCCACACAAAAAGTCTTCTTTTCTTTTTTGTAATTTTGATTAAGGGACATTAGTAACAATTACACTACCAATTGAAATATTAAGGTAAATGGCTTACTTGATTATGGAACAAACCTATAAGCAAACCCTAGTTTAATTGCCAAAAGTAAGGTACAAACATGACTTCAATAGCATTTATTGAACGAACATACTATAAAAAACTTAATCCTAAAAGCATGCCAAACATCTACAAAATAATTCCATCAGGCTAACTTTGTCTGCAGTACAGCTTAGGTATATATTGGGCACCTCTGGGATATGATAAATACTAAAAAATAGGATCCGTGTTTCATGTGCCCGGTAAGCATGTAGATGCACTATATGTATCAGGAACATGTACATGTTATTTGAAAAACTCATGCTTCATAGATTACCGCTTACGATAAATTAATAAACAATACTATATTTCATAGACTGGTGAATGCCGCCCCTATAAAAATTCGCTCTGATTATATCTAAGCTTGGTGGCTTCATTACCATAAAAATTCGCCAAGACAACAGTATTAGATTTCATTTCGATGTCTCACTTCTTAAAAGTTAAAATAACTAAATGGATAAATAGGATAACACTTTCCGATAAACAGGAGTACAACTTTCTGGAATGCTGTACTTTTTTTTTTTGTGGATAAGTAACAACTTTCTGGAATGCTTGTACTAGCCTTTTTCACAACCCTAATCCAAGCTAACGACAATGCCACTGGCTGGAAATAAAACAATAGATGTAAAATACAGTAAAAATGTCTAATATAAGGTTACGTTGTTGTGGTAGGCTGAGCAGCCCGGTGGAGGGAGCCTTCTAAGAAAGATGACGGTATGTAAGATAGTGCTAAACCATTAGATAGTGGGGTCTGGAAAAAGAAGAGATATGCGTAGAACAGGAGAGAAATCGAGATCTGAAATTTGAAAACTGAAGCGCATCAGGTTGAAGAGGGGATGACCATCTTGCATGCATGAAATGGAGACCAGCTCACCTGATCACTTGCCCGAGTATGGGCAAGGGAACTCATGTCTCTCTTTGGGTGGCTGGACTGCCGGGGAAACCAGAGGCAAATAACCACTACTATTAGTGGAAACAAATCCACAAAGGCCTCAGCAGCTGCAGGGATAGTTGGCATACTTTCTCAGATAAAAGACAGTCTTCATAGTGGTGTAGGACTGCCTTCATGCAGAGAAGCCTTTATCAAAGAACAGTTACGGAGGAAGTGCCTTGATGGACGGGGATAACACCTCGACGAACCTTCAAACTTCAACTACCATGCAAACCCTATGTCAGGGCTAAAGACATTCGGGCGACCAATACCTATGGAACCAACTCTGAGAGTCAGCCTAGGAACTACTCTATAGGACTGGCTGACGCGGGTTAAAAAAAAGTCAATTAACAAATCAAATTCATTTACGTAGTACACATAGCAATGAAAGAGTCTATCACAAGATTTGTTTCGTGACAGCATCAAGGTGCCTTTGGAAAACAAAGTGCAGTACCACAGAAGTATGTTCAAACACAAAAATGGAGAAACACAAATGCAAAATATCATTGATATGTGTAGGTTCAATATCTAATGAAAAGAAACAAAAACTACACCTTCAAGGATATGAAACTCGACATACCCATAAGATTGAACAAGCGAAATGGTGACAATTCAAACTTGATTTTAGGAAGCGAAACAAAGGCCCAAGAAACCGCTCCCACCCAAGGCTCTGATGGTATTAGTCGTAATTTGACCCAAAGTTCCCCATCAATGTCAAAATCTCGAACGCCAACTGGCACAGCAATTGGTATAATACTAAAATTTAGCGAGAGCAGCAACAGCATACGAGCGCCACCAGTATAACGGATGCCTATTTGGTACCTTGAAAGCATTAGAAAAATAAGTATCAGCCAAATGCAAACTTAAGCAAACAGATAACTAGCACATTAATATAGTGACAGTGACACGATCAACCGCCTACAAGGTCCACCAATACACTGGAGGCCTATTTGGTACTTTGACAACATTAGGAAGTAAAGATCAACCACAGACAATATTCAATGGATCATGATCCCGTTGTGCTAGATGTGGTCAATTTGGAGGGGAGAGGAATCGTAGATATTCTGACGGGGAGGAGAGGCCATTGTTCAAACAACAATGCTACTCACACAACGATCCAGACCCAACAACTTACACAACCTCTCCCATACATGTGGGGCCCACACATAGTAGTGTGTGTGGAGCCCACATGTATGTGAAAGGTTGTGTTTGGATTATTGTGTGAGTATCATTTTTGTTGTTCAAAATTAAGAGTCTTTTGATTTCTACTTTGTTTAGTTGGGAGACCAAGGAGTGCAACCTAACTTTGAGTCAATTTTTTGATATGTTAGATAGTTTATAGAGGGGTGTATAGGTCCTTTTTCTTTGACCTTCACTTTTTTTTCCTCGCTTTCTTTTGTACATGTGGCATCCCCTTGATGCCTTTTTAATGAAATTTGTTACTTATCAAAAAAAATTCAGTGAGTTGATAATCAACACAAAGAAAACGAAGAAAAGGCACGAAACTGACAATTACTAACAAATGTATAGCTATGCTATCATAACTCATTTCAACCAAATATGTTGTAAAATGCATAGGCAAGCAATGATACAGCACTAATTCCTACTGAAGCATTTAAAAAAACTAATTGGCGCATTGAGGGCCTGTCATTGCCAATGGAGGTGAAACATCTATAACTTCCACAAATTTGAGTTTCACTCCCAACATAATACAGAGATCTGGTAAAAGTTTAACTCGCTTCAAAGTATATTTTATACTTCTACTTAAAGTTTCCCACTAAATTCCCAATGTGCTCCTTTTTTAAATGCATCTCCATGCCATTTAATCTATTTCTCTATTTCTCTTTGGCATCTTCCATATGGTTACACTTAAGGAGGCTGTATTAAGCTGCTTGAAAGAAATCCAACCAAATCAATCTTTAACATTCTTCTCTAATGTCTCTCCGTAAGGGCCATATATTTGTGAGTTCTTTTGTGCAATCATAAAGCTTCAGTCAAGAAGATTTCTACAGAACTTCCATGTTTCAAGTCGAAGTCACAAAATTACTCTACAAAAAGAACCTAACAAGAAAAGGCACACGAAAAAACTTCGAGAAACTTACTGCAAATCATTTACACGACGTGAAGTTCTACGTTCCACGTTCCTAACGGACAATGGCTCATCCCCCAACGAGAACTGCTTTATCTCAACTCTCAGCACATAATCCGGTTTCTTTAGATTATCAATGACTGGCTGAAGCAACCCAATTATCCAATTCTCGATCCCACTTCTGTATACCTTCCACAACTTCCCCAAAACCATGTTCACCCATTCTACAGACTCTTTCCTCTGCAAATCCTTCTCAAGGAACAAAGAAAAACTAGTGGGCACCTGAGGCCAAGTACCTCGCCGCCCGTCATCGCCTGATATATTCCTTTTCCTTGATGTCCATAGCTTATCAAATGCAACCCCGACAAAGAAAAAGAAGACAAATAATCCTACTATATTTCGGTTAATCAGAGGCGATGGGATGGGATGTATAACCCCTAGCTGCGTCCTTAGCTTATCTACAATAGGGTCTTCTTGGAAGCTAGTGAAATTCGAACCCATTCCCACGTTAACGGATTCTTGAGGCAATTCAACGCGTTCCAATTCATCGTTTAGTTGATTCAGAACGAACCTTTTCGCTACTCGCCTCGTGGAATTCGCAATTTCTACATTGAAATTAGGGTTTCCGCTATCGGTTGGAATGACACACGCCCTAACAATTAATCTGGGCAGAGAATTCCAGTGAGAAATACTACTACCAACAGATTTTTTACTTCTTATTCTCCTCGGGAAACCAATAATGAATGGTAAATTCGAGTTCCTTTTACCCCGCACTTTTTCGTCGTCGAGTTTACAGGGGCAGAGCAACGGCGAAATGTGCAGAATTTGTGGATAGCCACGGGCCGCGTGACTTGATAGCAGAATCATTTGTGACAAATCGGTAAAGCAAGGTCATGAAATGAGGGTGGTATATAGAAATTGAGCGAGATTGTGCTGCTAAGAAACCATAGAGAATCTGGACCAAATCGGTACGAGAGGGTCATGAAATGAGGGTGGTACAGAGAAATTAAGCTCCATCATTAAAAGGAGGAATGAACTCCGCCTTCAATTGGAATTTATGCTTAATTTCTTTGTGCAATTATACAACCTGTGCCTTAAACCAGATTGTGCTACTGAGAAACCCTAGAGAATTTGGACCAAATGAGGGTGGTAATAGAAATTGAGCAAGATTGTGCAGCTAAGAAACCCTAAGGAATTTGGACCAAATTAGGGAGGTATATCGGAATTGAGCAAGATTGTGCTGATAAGAAACCCTAGAGAATTTGGAGTAGGACTTCAATGGAAGTGCAATTTGTCGGCATAACTACGTGGCTTGAACCGACGTCTTAGACTTGATACACTTGTTGGATACATGTAGGTAGGTATACACGGGGCTGAACTTGCGATAAGATGGTAGGAAACGAGTCCTCTATATAGAGAGGGAGAGAGAGAGAGAGAGCGAGTCCTCACAGGTGGAGTGTGATGAGAAGATTGAAACGAGGGGAAGCTGAGATGATGAAATTACGGTCCGTTTGCGGAATAAGAATTGGGGGTATTAGTTAATAAGGAGGGATAAAATAGTAGGGGATAATAGTTAATATGGAAGGACCCACATTGATGTGATGTTTATGAAGGGGGATTAAATAGTAGGTTGTTTAGATGAGGTATTAGAGAAGGGGGATAAAATAGTAGTACTTCGTTTGGATGAAGGATTAATAAGGGGTATAAAGAAGGGTGGATGATGTAAAAAACTGTTAAATGACTGTTTTACCCTTGTTCAGTCCCTAAATTAATTATGTATTACGTTTTATATATAATTGCAAATTTAATTATTCTTTCACAATTTAAGCCATAATATTTATTTGTACTAACAAATTAATAAATTTTGTATTATTATTATTTAACATTTTTTATATATAAAAATCGGTTTTTTGAAGTAAAATTCTATTAAAAAAAATTGTGGATTTTTATTTATATAAAAAAAAAACACATTATTTGGTAGTTGGAAATGTGTCCATCAAACTGGTTAGGTCAATTCTCATGTGCACAACAATATTATTTGGTGAAAATATGTCTAACTAATTAGTTTGGTTAACTTTTTTCGTATAAATTGTGGAAGTTACTCTTTTTCTCATATCACATTTCATCTTCATTGAAAGAATTATTTTTAATTTTGTTTATCAACCTCTTTGATGGCACGCAGAGTTTGGACCGAGGTAGAGGAGCAAATGTTACTAACAAACGTTACGAACCTTGTAGATGAAGGGATTTGGGAAGGCGATGGCGGTGGGTGGCATCCCGGCTACTTGGCAGTTCTTCAAAATCAGATGCAAGCTTCACTTCCCGAAGCCGGTATTGAACAAAATCATATCGCTACGAAGATGAAAGCATGGAAGAGGAATTATTCGTATCTTACATCTATGCTTCATTGTCCTGGGTTTGGGTGGAATGCAAATGAAAACATGTTGGTGGTAGAAGATGAAGTTTGGAATGATTTCGTCCGAGTAAGTAAAAATGTTATAAAATCTTTTTTGTTAAATATGATTTTGACTAATTTCGTAAATTATCTAAATGATTTTCCCAACTTTATGTAGGATCATCCACAAGTGACACGTTATCGAGACATGCAATTTCCCTATTTCATCCAAATGGGACCATATTTTTCATCGTCATCAAAACTAGAAGTTGAAGGGAGGTGTTCGAAGAAATATTTAATTGTGACAGTAAATGGATTTGCCATTTGATGGATGGCCCTTTTCTTTTTTTTCGTATTTGTGTTATAATAAATTCGTAAGTGTGATTTGCCTTTATGTTTGAACCCATTCCCGGCCTTTGTTGTAGCATGTTTTGAATTGAAATTTCGAACACATTCTCTGATATTTCGATGATTTCATACTCTCAACAAAACTAGCTCTTAAGATAACACAAACGTAAAGAATGGGAAATACCCAGTCATACAAAATAAATAATTAACTCTAGAATTCGTAATAGAGAGAGGAAGGGAGACCAATTAAGCTCCCATCTGGTAGCGTTATCGTTCAGTCAAAGTCTTGAAATTACAAATTTTTACAAGTTTATTCCGAATCGAATACATGTGCCAATAAAATACAACATATAAATCCTAAAAAAAATATCCCAATAAAGTATGTTATTAGACTTGTTCGATGTTCATCTTCCAAGACAATTGCGGATATGGAAGCACTGTCACTTGATCGACGTTTGGTTTGGGCCAATTGCATCTCTTGATTCAATCGGTATCTTTCCTCATGAAATTGTAACAATGCTCCTTCTGCTTCGTCAAATGTTTTGTACCGTTTCTTCAAGTTTCCCGGATATCCATTAACTTGCAATTCCGCGGTCTTCCAACTTGTATATATCCCTAGCTTACGGCCAACGAATACCACCCAATAATTTTCTTTATCTTCACTCCTCATCAAAAAATCTATTAGAATACAACAATATCGATATTTCAATGTGAAACAATACTAATAATATGGTTATAAATTCTATTCGGCTCAGATATATTTGACCGGCGCATAGTGCACTACTTGGCTACAAGTTATGTTACCGAACGGTGATTGAACCGTTGACCCTCATAACTTGTCCCGCCAAGATAAGTGACTAGCCTCAAAATGTCTCGTTTCATATCATCATAGCCTATAATAGGACCATAGATAAGCCAACAACAAAACAACCAACAAAACTGTTGAAAATAGCATGACAAACCACCACCAACCCACTTATAGCACACATAGAGGACGCCGAACAGCATGCCACTGCGCTGCATTACACATTTGCACAGCAGTACATCTGTTTTTTTTTTGCAGTTTTAGGACACAATTTGGACACAACTTAGATCCAGAGAAAAACCAGCCACCTAAACCAAGAATACAGCATGCTGCAACCTATAAACTGCAGAAAAATAGCCACCTAATCTGCATAAAATAGCAATTCAGATAATTACAGAAAATAGCACCAAAACTACAGGAAATTGCAACCCAAAAAACTGCAGAAAACAGCCACCAAAACAGCCCAAAAATAGCCCAAAAAATAGCAGAAAATAGTCACCAAACAGCAACAAAACATCCCAAAAAACTGCAAAAAATAGCCACCAGAAGTGCAGAAAATTGCAACCCATAAAACTGCAAAAAAACAGCCACCACAACATCCCAAAAACTACAGAAAACAGCCACTAAAACAGCAAAAAAAACAGCCCAAAATAGTGCAGAAAACAGCCACCAAAACTGCAAAAAATTACAACTCAG